>VUQI01031601.1:15166-27852 GCA_015106735.1 Paratilapia polleni
GGACCCCTGCCCCCCCCCCCCCCCCCCCATCTCATTTTATTCTTTCTTCTTTGTGCCTTTCTTCTTTTTCTCTCCCTCTCTGTCTGGGCTCATTACTAAGCAATGGCCTGTGACTAAGTAATATTAACTGTTTACATGTCTGGATGAATGGAGAGAATGTAAAACTGCCCTGAAGAAACTGTGTAGTAGTAAGGCCACTGACGAACTTTTATTTTGACCTGCTATCCCTGTTTCTTGTAATCGTTAAATTTTTAAGTGAAACAGTCTTATAATAAAAGTAGATCTATATGGCCTCCTGTTAACCCTGTTAAATGAGTTGCCTTAGTGATAACTAGCTGGTCATTGTAGTCCTATGTCATGCCTCCTAAAATCACATTTCAGAGAGTGGTGAATGGAAAATAAGCACATTTATTGAGGACCAGGCTGCTGATTGAAAGAACAAAAGCCTCTTTGTTTACAGCTTTATTCCCAAAAAAGTTGGGACACTGTGCAAAATCTGAATAAAAACAGAATGCAGTAATTTGCATTCATTCATTCATTTTTAATTGAAGACATGTCAAATGTTGAAACTGAGAAATTATATTGTATTTCAAATTTATGTGCTAATTGTAACTTTGACACCAGTATAACATTTCAGAAAAGTTGGGACAGTGGTGCGTTTCACTGTTGCATCGCTTCTTCTTTTAACATCACTTCGTAAGCATTTGGAAACTGAAATTTTGGAAACAAATGCTGAAAACGTTTTCTCATTCTTGCTTAACGTAGGATTTTAACTACTCGACAGATCGTGCCTACTTTTTCTGTTGTACTGCTTCATAATGCACCAAATGTTTTCAGTGGTTGGCACGTCTAGAATGCACGTAGGCTAGCTCAGCACCCAAACTATTTTCTTTTTCATTATGGACGCATGTTGTTGGAATATGTGCAGAATATGTTTGTTGAAATAAGCAAGATGTTGTCTGGATGGTATCATATGTCTCTCTGAACCCTGTACATGGTGTTCAGCAGTTATGGTGCCTTCACAAATATCCAAGTTCTGCATTACATGTGATGCACTAACTAATGCACCTCCACACCGTGATTGGTGGTGGGATTTGAACAGTGTGCTGGTGACAAACTGGATGGTCCCTCTTCTTTACAGAATAGAGGCCGACATGATTCCCAAAAATAATTTCAGATTTTACTTAATCAGACCACAGCAGAGTTTTCCACTTTGCTTCAATTTAAAATTATGTCAGGCCCAAAGAAGGCTGGTGGCACTTCTGGACCTGTTTTAAATGTGTGTGTGTAGACCGTTTGTGAATGCAGAGACAAACCGTGTTCACTGGCCTCTTTTTTAAAATTTTTTAATTTTTTTTTCAGAAGTCCCCCATGCAGAGATTTCTGCTACAGAGTTGAGTTCATTTTAACACAGTACTGCTTGAATATTTAAAGATCAGGGCCATCCAGTTTTGGTTTTTGGTTTTGTCTGTTGCGTACCAAGATTTCTCTGGAATCTCTGAATCATTCTTATCATACAGAAGATGATGAAATCCTCAGATTATTTGTAATTGAAGTTAAGAAACTTTATACTTTACTGAGTGAACTATTTCTTATGAAAATTATGATGAGACCAGGTTTCCCTCGTGCAGAAATAATTGCTCAAAACACACAAATGAGCAGTGTAAAATAAGGAGACTGAGTGAACACACATGTTACAGCAGGCCTGGTCATCCAGTTCTGAAGGTCTAATAACAGAGTTTTAGATACCCACTCCAGATAAGGAAACACAGTAAGTCTCTGTACTATTGATAAGCTGCCAGGCTGTCCTTGTGGCTCATCGTAGAGCCAAAACATCCATTGCCATCAGGAGACAGTCAGGTCATTGCACTCCCAAAGCCTCCACTGAGACTAACCTACACAAATAGTGAGAGTTCACCACAAAAAGGGGATAACTTCCCCCAAAAAAATCCAATAATGCAATGTTTTCCCTTTTAGTCTTTCATAGAGATGAGCTGTTTTTTTCAACTTTTTAAAAAATGTGTTGGTGGCATCCAAATTTCTCAGTTTCAGCATTTGATAAGTTATATTTGAACTGTTCCAATTAGATTTAGAATTTAAATGTTCTGCAAAATAATCATGTTCTATTTTTTATTTACATATTAAACAGCGCCCCAGTTGTTTTGGAAATGGAGTTGTATATCAACACACAAAAAGGAGGAGCTGATACAAAGTTTAGCCAGTTTTTGGCTGCAATTGCTACACCACAGAAAGTCTAGCCTTGTCTCTAGTTTAATTAAAGCGATCAAAATTTCACCTATTAGTCAATAAAAACATAAATACTTGGATTCATTAAAGATAGAAGCAAATATTTTTAAAAAGTCATGCAGAAATCACGAGTTCAAAAATGCCTTTAATTACATGTATTTCTAGGTTCATTTTAGCTTTTATTTCTTTGATAAATTACAGTACGCTAATGTGGATTTGTGAATTGATCTGCAGTTTTACTTTGTTATTTTATCAGCTGCTAAATATTTAAATATTTATGCTTTTATTTATTTAAAAATTAGGTTTTTCTTGTCCATACAGAACTGCCAGCTTTTCAGAGGAAGATTTTCAAAGTAAAACTTACAGGCAAATATTAAGCTCAGAGAAAACAGTATTTTGCCCTTTAAACATACTCAGGGATCAGCTCTTAACAGACTCTTTTCAGTTGGCTACAGTGAGATGACCTTGAGAAGGGAGGGCACTTCATAGGAAGTGATGTAAGTCATGGGGTAAAATACGGCGCTGAAGGGATTAGCTATAATCCGAGCTAATAGTCTTGCCATATGCATTAAGTCAGGAACCAAAACAGCTTCAGTCCATACTCTACTTAATTAATAGCAGCAGGTAACGCTGATATTTGGACAAAGAAGATAATAAACATAGTCTTCACCTTGGTTGTCACATCTTATCCTGGGTGGGTACAAATACCCCCCCATGGTCTTTCTTCTGTCTGTGCACTCTGTTTGTGTGAATGTGTTCAAGTGAATCTTCCAGTATTGGCTGATAATACTATACATTATATTCAGTACACTCAGAGAAAATAGGTTCTCATTGATTCAGGAGGTGTGTGCTGGTTTCTGTGGGTCTTGAGTGTCAGGACAGCCAATCGTATTGGGCCTAATCTGATCAGAGTGAACAAGCAGGAAGGGGACCTTTCTGTAATTACATTACCACGCAGGCTCTGAGAAAGCTGGGGGTGCACTGACTCCGGCAAAAAGTGTCTACATGCTTTATGGCTGTGGTCAGTTCTGCTTCCCTCAACATCTAGAATTTACTTAATGAAACACAACCTCCAGTGAGTCATTAAGTTTCTATATGTGAGGCTATACAGGAGGAGTAATTGGAGTTTTTTTCCCCTTGTCATTTACTGCAATTTAACAACCAAAGTGTACAGTGAGCATTTTTGAATGACTGGAGCAGAAACCTGGCATCCTGCGTTGTTTATGTGCGTGGCCTTAATGTATTCACAGTAGTTTCACACAAGACCCAGTTTAACTCCTGCTTTTATAGACTCCGGCCAGTGCTGGGCATCTGTCCAGCCATCGGCTGACACTATATGGAGCGGTCGCTGGAGCGCACAACATCTGCATCAGCCCAAGGTAGCTGCTGCACTCACGTCTTGTCACGTGGGCTTTGTTATGCAACAGTTTAAGATGTGGGGTTCCACTGTAAATCCAGGCAAGGCACAGTGCTCTGTGAAAACACATGAGGAAAATACCAGAAGTATGGAGACCCTGAGTCGCAGCTCCACCAATCCCACTTCTCTGTGGTTGCTATGACAACCAGAGTGACATGCAAATTGAAACCCTGTGTGTTGTTACCATGGGAATGCACTCTACAGAATGACACAAGGATACAGATAGTTTGATGCTAGCTTGTGCCACCCAAGAGCCTTGCTGCACCTGAATCAGGTCTCAAACAGACAGGCTGAAACTGAATCAACAGCAGTGACTCTCCTCCTCCTCCTCCTCCTCCTCCTGTCACTTCTGGAGAAGTGAATGCAGAGTATTTGCTCAAAGTGAAGTCCAGAGTAAAGAGGCTTTAAAGTAACATGTCTCTCTGCTCAGCCCTACTTCGCTGCCCTGGATTCGGTCGGAGCATTCAGATTTTTGTTTTTTCCCCTGTTTGTCCTGTCTTGCTGATAATGCTTGATCCGGGATCTGAGGAATTTATGCACAGATTAAGTGAATTTTTGTAACTCCACGGTCAACTCTGCGGTTTTCCGACATGATTTCAATTTGTCAGCCACTGGGTCAGATGTCACACTGACCTGCTGCTGCACTGGCCTCTGCTAACTGCACATCTGTTTCCCAAAGACAACACCATCATGTGGTGTTCACACAAAAACACATCTGGACTCTTTAACTGAAAACTCAGTGGCTTAGACACATTAGCTCATAGTAATATGAAACAGTGACTTAAGGTCAGAGACAAATTGTTGGGTTTTTACACTCTCCTGGAGGTTCAGATATAGACCCATTTTTTGTAGCTTTTTATAACTGTCAAGTATTTGTCTCTTCCTTTTTTTTCCCTTTGGCATCACAAAATATGTTTTTACCTGTATTTACATTGTTTGAGAAAGCCTCACTTTTGTGTAATTCCAGAAAACATGACCATAGTTTGCTGCCAGGTTTCAACTTGTGCAGCTGAATACATTCACTACCCATCCAACAACCATTTGTTGATAAGACAACTTTGCCAGTCTAATAAATGTTAAGATTTAGTTAAAAAAGAAAAGAAGTTAAAAACCCATCTCTTCAGGTCGTCAAATGGATGTCTAAACATTCCTTTACGTGTAAATTTGGTTGAAAAGTGATCAGTCTTCCTCCTCAACACCTCTGCAAACTCCTTAGATGATGAGCGGATTCAAGCCCAGATCCTTCTTGCTGTGGGGTGACGTTGTCTACCACTAGTATAAGGAAACAATACGTTTTGACTGTCCAGAGGACAGGACAAATAGGCTCACCGTGCAACATATAGTGTGACATTAGCATCATTTACATGTAGATATACACTCACCGGCTACTTCATGAGGTAAACCTGTTCAACTGCATCACATGGCAGCAGCCATACATTTACACATGCAGATATGGTGAAGACAACGTGCTGAAGTTCAAACTGAGGATCAGGATGGGGAAGAAAGGTGATGATTGTTGATGCCAGACAGGCTGGTCTGAGTATTTCAGAAACTGCTGATCTGCTGGGATTTTCCCACACAACCATCTCTAGGGTTTACAGAGAATGGTCTGAAAAAGAGAAAATATCCAGTGAGCTGCTGTTCTCTGGGTGAAAATGGCTTGTTGATGCCAGAAGTCAGAGGATAATGGCCAGATTGCTTTGAGCTGATAGGAAGGCAACAGTAACTCGTTACAACCAAAGTATGCAGAAGAGCATCTCTGAACAAACAGCATGTCAAACCTTGAAGCAAATGGGCTACAGTCAGCTGTCAGCTAAGAACAGGAAAGTGAGTCTACAATTTGCACGGGCTCACCAAAATTAGACAATAGAAGATTGAAAAAACGTTGCCCGGTCTGATGAGTCTCCATTTCTGCTGTGATATTTGGATGGTAGGGTCAGAATTTGGTGTAAACAACATGAAAGCATGGATCCATCCTGTCTTGTGTCAGTGGTTCAGGCTGCTGGTGGTGGTGGTGTAATGGTGTGGGGGATATTTTCTTAGCACACTTTGGGCCCCTTAGTACCAACTAAGTATCAATGAAACTCCACAGCCTACCTGAGTGTTGTTGCTGACCATGTCCATCCCTTTATGACCACAGTGTACCATCTTCTGATGGCTGCTTCCAGCAGGATAACACACCATGTCACAAAGCTCAGATCATCTGCCAGTGATTGTATATAAATAATATTTTTATATTTAAAAAAATTGCATCTGTAATGCTAGTCTGTGTAGATTGTGTGGCTGTCTGATCAAAGCCATTTCACAACCAAATAAAATATCAATCAAATGATAAAATAAAAAAAAACAAAGACATACATGCTTGAATTTTTTGAAGTGATGAATAGCTGTGACGTAAACATCTGCTAAACTTTCTTTGCTTGGGGCGTAACTTGTAATTTATTGTTTTATACACATTATATACTTTTTTTATTTTTTTATTTCTACACTTAACTCTGATTCTCATTGTTTTTAATGTGTAATGTACAATGAGCTCTCTCTGCTTTCCCTAGCTGTACACATCCACAGTCATTGTAGTTCTTGTTTACATGCAGGTAAAATTGTCTTTTTTATTTTAAGTTGGTAAAGAACGTTTTCCACACCATATTTTTATGTTACAAGGTGTCTGCACAAAGCAGTTAAGTTGAACTCCTGCACACTGTCTCAGTTACTGCTGGAATACTTATTAAATTACACATTGCCTCAATGTTTTGAGTTTTAAAAGCTCACATAGTTCCTGTATAAGAGCATGGTACACAAAGCATGCTTGTTTTCAGTTCTGTGGTTAGCCCGCTATAAGTACCAGGTGTGAAGCAGATGCACGAATAATTAAACCTAGAAAAACGAATGTTAATGTTCATTCATGTCTTAGGTTCATTCCCTCTGCCAAGGAGGTCATATGATCAGTCCAGTTTGTCTACTTTTTGGTAGGTTTACTGAAAAAGTTGAGAGGTAGTGCTTGCCCAACTTAGAAGTGATTTGATTAAACTTCTGGGGTCAATCCGGATTTGGATCCTGGAACTGTTGGAAGGATTTATTTTTTTTAACCACTGCAAGATGGGGCAAAATTTTATATTTCACAGCATATCTTCACAAATGCATATCAAAATTAAACAGAACAATTGAGAGAAATAGTCTTCATGTTCTCAAAAATATCACAAGCGTAACTGGATCCAGGACCTACAGCCTCGGCATCATGAGCTGCAAACCAGTGTCGCAATGTTTTGTGAAAGAAGGATTAACTTAGACTTTTTGACTTATTATTTATCGACTTTTTATTCTTCTGTTGTAAACACTATTGATTTGTTATTCAAAAGAATAACAAATGATAGCTGCTGCTTGCAGTCATTATTTAATCCATGTCTAATGGATGCAGGGGAAGAAGATTTCATTTCCCACAGTACTCGAAATTATATAACCACATTACAAATATGGTATCTTAACAAAATTAGGACATTTTCAGTGCTGCGTTCTTTTGGAATTCATGACCTGTTGAAATTAGTCCTTTTTGGTGTAACACAGCACTGGGAGATGGATGCTAAACTGATTTATTACAAGTGATCAGACCTTTGCAGATAAGTATCAGAAACAACAGGGTGGTCACAGTGCTTCCACTGTGCTGTGTTTTTAGTTAGTGTTCAGAGTGGAGCCCCAGAATGACGGCACAGAAACGGTCATAATGGCAGCTTGTCCGTAGAGACTCCCCAAAGAACACTGACACACACTCCAAACAGTGTTGCTTTAGAAACAGAAGTAAACTGAAGTGGCCTAATGCATGTACACGACCAGCTGTTGAGTCCTTTCATCTCTCTGAGTTTCTCAAAAAAGCTGCAGCAGTGTGTAGTGCCACCTAGAGGCTTTTATTCCTATTGATGCAGTCATGCATCTTCACTTTCATTCAACACCCAGTGACTAAAAGACAAAAACAATATGATAATTTAAACTGAACACTTCCTCCTTACAGTTTTTTGTTGGTGTATTTACTCTGTGTTCAGCCTCTCCTGAGAGCTATAAGGCTGCTTTTTAGGATTTTGCTGTTGCCATGGCAGTGATGATAATGCAAACGGTAGCTTCCTGAGTGCAGCTTTATGCTAATGATGCTCAGCCTGGCTCTGTGTGGCCTGATCCCACCTGTCCAATAAGCTCTAGTGATGCTCTAATGCTGCTGCTGCTTCACTGGATTGCACAAATAGTGAGCAGATCATTTCTGTTTGAGGCTTTTAGCAAAGGGCCATGACTTGTGGGTGAATTTGTGCTTTTAGAGAACCAGCTATTAAATGCACCATTTGCCAAAAGAGACCGGGGAGGGTTGATTTTTACACCATGTCAGCGTCAGTAACACAGTGTGAGTGCAAACTGAACAGCAGTGTGTTTGAGTGTCTGCATGTGTTAGACTCCAGTGAGTCACCATGAGGAGAACAGACAAAAGAGTTGCTGTGCCATTATTCTAATTTAACTTATCAACATCTGTAACACTTTGCCATTGTCTTTTTATGTCAGTATTACCATTAACAACGCCTACATGAACAATATTTTGCAATGCTAAATTGGTGGGGTATTCTTTCAAAGTAAAAGCAGGCACCTGTTAAGCTCACTTTCTGTCCTGTCCTTTCATCTGCCTTTGTCCAGGCTGCAGAGGTGGAGAGGCAGCTGTCCACTCAGGTCCATTCATTACGGGATGACTTCAGGGAGAAGAGCATGTCTACACGCCAGCACATGACACGACTAGAGACTCTACAGGCTGAGGTCAGACTCTATGTGTATCCTGTCTTCTGTATACATCACTTCATGACAAGTACAGTTGATTGAATGTGCACTTTTTAGAGTGTGCACAGCTTGAGAAGACTCCCACTGAAGCTGAACATAACTTCTAATCACAGTATAAATCTAGGTACTTAAGAGTTCCAGAAATGATGTTGCCTATTAGAAGCAATTGGCACTTAGCAAGAAACCTAGGGTGACTTCAGATCTCAAGGAAAGTTAAAGCGAGACCGTGCTATTTTTGAATAAAGGATCATTCCTCTTAAAACTTAAAATCTGAGTTCATAAGCATAGGAACACCCGCCACAGTCGGGACTTTCGGTGTCACAGTCTTACTGTGTCTCATTTCAGATACTTCAGTTTTTACATTTCAATATAGTACACTGCCCTGTTTTTGACAGGGTAGTAATGTCTCAAGTCAAGCAAGGCAAGTCGTTCACTTACCAGAAATGATGCATTTTGCATTTACATTTAAAACATGTTATGCCACTCACCACCCTTCTAATACTAAATTCTTTTATATTGAAGATGGCAGTTTAACACACATAAACACCAAACAATGCCAAATGCATGTAACATCAATGTTACTGTACTGTAGATAAGGTGGCAACCAGTGACGGAGAGAAGTATCCGTATCCACTGGATATTTTCACTTTTTCAGACCATTCTCTGTAAACCCTAGAGATGGTTGTGTGGGAAAATCCCAGCAGATCAGCAGTTTGTGAAATACTCAGACCAACACATTCGGTACCAACAACAATGCATTGAGTTGCTGCCGTGTGATTGGCTGATTAGATATTTGTGCTTAACAAGCACTTGAACAGGTGTACCTAACAAAGTGGCCAGTGAGTGTATATAAGAAACTACACATAACTTCAGAGTCTGTAAAGGGAAGCTGAAGCGAGCTTCGTTAACCAATCAGTGACAGCACCGTACATCTGTTATGTACAGTCTGTGGTGTGAATGCACTTATGCAGTCAAAATAGTGAGTGCAAGTATGTGAGTTAATGACAGGAGACACACCATTAGACTTGTATAATCAAGCCTGTGGTAGATAAGTATAAATGTTGCTGTTTATCTGACATCCATTCCACTCCTAATGACAATGGCTTTAAAGAGCCACTGTGCCATTATCTTGCAATTGCAACCTGTAGCCATAGTGTCGGCCTGTTCAATAAAAGTCACAGTCTCGCTTTAAAGTCTCTGCTAATGATAAGTGAAAAGTCCTCCCTTGGAAAATTATTTTTTTACTCAGAGGATGAGGATCTTCACTTTGAATTCAGGGCACTTGTGGGATTTCTTTCAAATGTTACCTTTTCTTCTTTATCTTTTATGTCTCTCTTCACCCATTCCTCCTTCCCTCACCCTCCTTCCTTCTTGGTTGGAGCAGCAAGGGCTAGAAGTGAGTGGCTCCCCTGCGCCGCCTCTCAGCCAGATTGCATGCTGCATGTAACATCTATCAAAACAATAGAAACAAGGATGACACCATTATTTGTTTTGATTTTTGCAATTGCTTGTCATTTGTCATGATGACTGGGCAAAGTGCCATCATTTTGCAGATTGTTGAATTTCATGCTGGCTCTTTTCACCTTACGTAACCTTAACAGGTAATCATTTTACATTTAATGTATCGCATTAAATGTAAAATGATTAATGTATTGCATTTTTGCCAAATCCTGTTTCCTGATTTTAAGCATGAAAAACATACTTTGTTATCAGAGCATGAGATGTGTTGTGATGTGTGCTGTGTCATGTATGAGTTGCTGGATGTGTCTCGAACATCAGAACTGTAAGTTTTCAGATTTTTCCTGTAGCTTCTCTTCAAAGCCAGGGAGAAAACACCCAGACTGCAGAGCCTGCGCTATAATTGGGAGAAAAGGCTCCTGCTCTATATTTAGCAGAGATACTGCAATGTCTGGGTGCTCCCACTTTTCCAAAGCTTTGCTTTTATATGACATGTGCTGATGACTAATGGCTTTTTGCCCTATTTGTGAGACTATAACAGAACCCAAAATATCCAGAACCTGCTCATGTAAGATGCTCATATGCTAGTAAAAACAACTCATCTGCATGAAAGCCCCTGTGTTGTGAAGTAGGTTACCAGATGTAGGTCAGAAGCAGGAGGGATAAAAATGAACATAGCTGATGTTTGTTTAATGGGCAAAGCTGCTCAGGCAGCTACATGGGAAAGCAATGCATGAAGTATATTTTGTGTTGCTGCTGTAAACTTAGCCTTCAATAGAGGGCCATTACACAGGCATGGCAAGGAGTAAACTGATATGAAGCTTTGTGTAGATGCCGAAGTATCGCTGAAACATTCCTGAAGACGAGGGTGGCGACCAATGCCGACTCCCGTGCTAGGCAACAAACATTCTTTAGGCCAGTGGGAGTGCTTTTTAATCTTGTGCAAGAGCCCAGCTTGCCTCAGAGGCAGGGAAAAAAACAATATGTAGCCTATAATCAGGTCCGTAGCTGCTATCAACCAGGAAATCTGAGCAATCTCAGGATTCTAAACTTAACGCCTGTTTCCCGCAGCACAGTATCTAACTGGCAGTGTTTGAAATGTTAGATTAAGATGCTGTCAGAAAGGAAGATGGAGCTGGAGCGCCGGGTGCACGCCATGCTGGAGGAGAACGAGCTGCTGCAGAACACTGTGGATGAGCTCCGAGAGAGGACGCTGGTGCTGGAGAAGCAGTGTCACGAGAAGGACCTCCAGGTACAGATGCATAAATGAAGCTTTGGGGGTAGCTACTACCTTGGTAGATAGTACAAAACCCTCTTCAAAGCCATTTTTGTGTATATTCACTACAATTTGTCCTTAAAGCAGACCTATTTTGCTTTTCCTTATTTTCTGTCATCTGTGCTGTTAGAGTGGTGGACCATATTTAACATGGCCAAGGTTTTAATCAATGACATCAGCGTATGATGTCCAAATCTCAGATCTTTTGGGGGTTTTTTTTTGGGCACAGCCAATCAGAAAAAAGTTGTTAAAGGGAGGAGAAGGGGAGGTAAAACAGTTTGTTTCAGACAGAGGATGGACTGATGGGCTCCTCTAAGGCCCAGTATCAGATAAATAAAGATTATTTTTGAACCATCAGTCATGCAGAGCTACTCTAGTAGAGCCCAAGTATAAAAATATAGAACTGGAAATGAGATTAACAGATCTCTTTTAAATTACTTCTTCTACTCGGCACTGTTAAGTCGCAGTTTTAACTTTTCTCTTGTCCAGTTGCGACAGAATCAGATGGAGCTACAGGAGGTCCAGGTATCCCACAGGCAGCTGGCTGCTAGGTTGGAGGAGCTGACGGAGGAGCACAGCCTCCAAACTCTCACCCCCCACCCGTCCAGCCTGCTGTGTGAGATAGAGCAGAGTATGGAGCAGGAGGAGCAGGAGCAGGAGAGGGAGCAGGTAGTGATGTTTATGACACCCTCATTTTGTTTAAACCTGCTGTGAACATCAGGAGTATGGGTGACTAATATCTAAATGTTTTCCTGCCGTCATTCGACTGTTTAGCTGCGTCTTCAGCTATGGGAGGCCTACTGTGAAGTCCGCTCACTTTGCTCTCATCTGCGGGGAAACGATGTCACAGATTCAGCGCTGTCCACCGACTCTTCCATGGACGAGTCCTCGGAGACGTCCTCAGCCAAGGATGTGCCTACTGGGAGCCTCCACACCAGCCTGCTCGAGCTACGGAGGCTAACACAGAATCTGCTAGATGGCAATGAGTCTACGGTAATGAGCAGCACACTGGTAGTCAGCAATGTTGCTGTTAGATAAACGTAGATTTGGTAAGATTGTAATTCACGTCGGCAGTAATGACACCCGGTTACGCCAATCGGAGGTCACTAAAATTAATATTGAGTCGGTGTGTAATTTTGCCAAAACAATGTCGGACTCTGTAGTTTTCTCTGGTCCCCTCCCTAATCGGACCAGGAGTGACATGTTTAGCCGCATGTTCTCTCTGAATTGCTGGCTGTCTGAGTGGTGTCCAGAAAACAAGGTGGGCTTCATGGATAATTGGGAAACTTTCTGGGGAAAACCTGGTCTTATTAGGAGAGACGGCATCCATCCCACTTTGGATGGAGCAGCTCTCATTTCTAGAAATATGGCCGAATTTATTAAACCCCCCAAAATGTGACTATCCAGAGTTGGGACCAGGAAGCAGAGTTGCAGTCTTACACGCCTCTCTGCAGCTTCTCTCCTCCTGCCACCCCCCCAAAA
>VUQI01031602.1:21775-37352 GCA_015106735.1 Paratilapia polleni
ATAACTTTAACATCTTGAAGGAATTTCTTCCAATTTGGCACAAACAGTCACTTGGGCTTAAAGATGAACTGGTTAGTCTTTGGTCATCACAGGTCAAAGGTCAAGGTCACTGTGACCTCAGATCCTGAGTTCATGTGCATCTTTCCATATCTTTTCAACAATAATAATAATAATAAAAAAGCAAAGACCATTCCCAAACAATTTTAAGTCCATCATTCTACAGTGACAGATTATTCACAAGTGGAAAATACAAAAGACAGTTGCCAATCTTCCCAGGAGTGAATGTCCCAAAAAGACCATGCAGTGCTCAGAGAAACTGCAAAAAACCCAAGAGCTACATCTCATACTCTACAGGCCTCTGTTAGCATGTTAAATGTTAAGGTTCATAACAGTGCAATTAGAAAAATGATTGAACAAGTATGACTTGTTTGGAAAGGTTGCCAGAAGAAAGCCTCTTCTCTCTATAAACAACATGGCAGCACAGCTTAGGTTTGTAAAGTTGCATCTGAACAAACCACAAGACACCTGGAACAATGTCCTTTGGACAGATGAGATGCCTTGGCCATAATGCACAGCACCACATTTGGTGAAAACCAAACGCAGCATATCAGCACAAATACATCATACCAACAGTGAAGCACGGTGGTGGAGGGGTGGTGATTTGGGCTTGTTTTGCAGTCACAGGACCTGGGAACCTTACAGTCATTGAGTCAACCATGAACTCCTCTGTATACCAAAGTATTCTAGAGTCATATGTAAAGTCATCTGTCTGATACCTAAAGCTTGGCTGGAATTTAGTCATGCAACAGGACAATGATCCCAAGCACAGGAGCAAATCTACAACAGAATGACTGAAAAAGAAAGGAATCAAGGTGTTGCAAGGGCCCAGTAAAAGTCCAGACCTGAACCTGAATGAAATGCTGTGGTGGGACCTCAAGAAAGCTGTGCATAAATGAATGCCCGCAAATCTCAATGAACTGAAACAACATAGTAAAGAAGAGTGGGCCAAAATTTCTCCAATGATGTGAGGGACTGATAAAGTCATACAGAAAATGATTACTTCAACTTATTGCTGCTAAAGGTGTTTCTACAAGCTATTGAATCGTGGGGTGTACTTAGTTTTTCACACATTACTTCTGCATTTTTTTTTTTCATCTGAGGCTGTAATTTCCTAATTTCCTGGTAAGGACTAGATGATTTTTTAATGTCCTGATAAAACCTTAGAATTGAAAGACTTGAAAGAAGGTGTACTTTCTTTTTCACATGACTGTATTGGGTGACTGTAATGCTTATATTCCATACAGCACATTGCTGTCATTGCTGTAATCATTTTATTGTAATCATTTCAGACCTTACAGATTACTGTATAATGTGACTCAGATTATTTGGAACCACATGTTGTTGGGTCATCATTTCAAACAGCTGGTCTCTGAGCCCTGAGGAGTCACCTGGCAAGGCCCTGGCCCGGCTGCAACCTATCCTTTGTGATTTCCTCTTTTCCTCTGCACTGCAAATTTGTATTCTAGTTGCATCTGAATGCCAGCAGCGACAGCTATTTAGCATTATATTTGAATGCCTTTAAAAGGACCCCTTCAAAGGAGCATAGGCATGGTAACAGGGAATAGAACAAATAGCAGATGGTGTTGAAACTCCATGTTCACAACAGGGGGTATTGCAAATCTTCATCCTTCATTAATGCTGTGGACAGTAATTTGATGACAGAGTGTGCTTCACGTACTTCCTTCATCATGTGGTATAATGCAAACTGCACAAAAGGCAGATACGTGTATATTAAGATTGAAAGAGTTCAGTCATTATGGATGCAGAGAAGGAAGCCCTCCTAGCCGGAAAGGTTATTATCTGCTTTGAAGACATGAAAGGATGGACTGCAAACACACAAAATCAATTTATTAGGGGAAGTAATTGATGAGGCTTCAGCAGTTCCACATAGTAATTTTTGAAAGCTGCTCCATAGTTAGTCATGCAGCAAGTCCAGAAATGATTTTAACACCCAGGTGTCAGTTGTTGAATATTTGGTCAGACTGCGACACCACACAGACAGACTCAATCAAAGCTTTATGGGATTCCACTAATGGATGGCATGGCATTGCTTCTTACAGATGTATTATGTTACAGTTGACTCAACTGTGATTGATACATTCAATAATGGCAATACATCTATCTTAAAATAACTATTGCCAAGCTCTATGGAATTAGGTTTTACAGATGTACAACATTCAAATGGGTGGCTGGAAATTAAATAAGGAATGAGAGGTAAACAAATAGTCTAACTGGCTGTGGGAGCAGTTTTGCCAGTGTTCTTTTTGGTGTGAGTTTTAAGACACCTTCTGCCTCGCCCTTGCCCTGTGATATTTAATCAATAAATAATCTGCTCCTGGACCTACACTACCAAATCCCCATTTATCACTCACTGATCTCCATTGTATCATTCTGTAAATTTATAAACCAGCATGCTACAGTGGTGAAATTTCATCACAAATCCCCATACAGTGTGCTTTGTTAGATTCATTATGTACCCGGATTTCTGAAAACTTGATTCTCTCTCTGTATACACCATGTATCTGTGCTGTAGATTGTTTGCCACACCTATGGCAGAAACACACACAAATATACGCTCGCACACACAGTGAACTTCCTTCCTTGTTGTCGTTTCTCAAAGTCTCATTGTTCTACATCATCTGCTTGTCTCTTAACCTTATCTCTGTTGAACAAAGCAACAGTACACTCATGCATCCTGTCACCAAGTGCCACACATAATTGGACTGTTAGATTTGCTGCCTATGCTGATCTTATTGGGTTTACTGTGTTCTTTCTTTTCCTGTCTCCCGCACTTTATCACTTGTTCTCACCTCTTCTCTTTTTAAACCAATCTACCCTGTCCTCTCTCATTGCCCTTAACCCATTTAATCCTCTTTCCCTTTGTTGTTCTGTTCTCCTCTCTGCATATAGACCCGTGTCACTAGGCAGTGGGAGGTACAGACAGGAGCAGGATTAAGAGGTCATTTTACAAGTGTATCTGCTAATTAAGAAAATTGTAATGTATCATTTTAAAGGGAAGTAGTGTGAACACACAATTCAGCCCTTCATTTCATCTTGTGTTCCTCCCTCTAGCTCAGTGTTGCTTCCTTTTCAAAACTACTCGAAAAACACTTGATCGCTTCCATTTCCATGGACACAGGCATCTCTCCTTACTGGCATTAGCATGTTTCAAAGAATGAGCGCCACTTGGACAAATCCACACAATTTTCTCGTGCTAGAGATGACATTTAATTCCACACGTAGAGCTCTTGCTGTATCAGTTTTCATCATTTATTACACTTACTGACCTAAAGTGAGGTCTCTGAGAATCAAAATACATTCCACATGTCGAGTAGCATTAATAGCCAATATGGATCTCTATTCAGTCTGTTGCACAGCACAGACATAATCAAAATCATTTGCAGTTTAAAACCATTGCCACTTTTTTTAAATGAGGAATATTTTTGGACATAGGTCAATTAGTGAATTTATACAAGAACTGAACAATTTTGTGAGATTATAATTTTGCCAATGTGAAAAATCTTTTCCCTGTAAAAGCTTTTATGGTAGCTGTCAGCATGGTGGTGTGGTGGTTAGCACTGTCACCTCACACCAAAAAGGTCCTGGGTTTGAATCCAGGCTGGGGCCTTTCTGTGTGAAGTTTGCATGTTCTTCCTGTGTCTGCATATGACGTGAAGTAGCCCGGCTTCCTCCCACAGTCCAAAGACATGCATGGGATTAGGTTAATTGGTGATTCTAAATTGGCAGTAGGTGTGAGCATGAATGATTGTCTGTCTCTATGTGATAGACTATCAACCTGTCCAGGGTGTACCCTTCCTCTTGCCCTATGAAAGCTGAGATAGGCCCCAGCCCCCCTGTGACCTTGAATTGGATAAGCGGAAGAAGATGGATGGATCGAAAAATTATTCATTGGAAAAGCTTTTATGATAGCTGTTGTCGTACACACTATACATGATTAGCTCTTAAAATGTGCTGTACTTTTCACGTTTAAGCAGTCCCTTCACTCATTTTCTGTACCTACTGTGTTGGTCAGGGCTTGATTACCAACCAGGCAATGAAATTAATTCTGCAATGGTTCTTGTTCTTCTTGGTGGTGGTGGTCATCATCGTCTCCTTCTCCTTCCCAAAAGTAAACATTACATCTTTAGTGCAGGAAGCCATACTAACAATCACTGGCCATCACCTCTTAGCTTCAACAACTCTTTCTCATATCTTCATGGTATGGCTGAACAACATTATCCCTCTGTATTTACTGCATCTCTGCATATCACCCTTGTTCTTGAAAACTGGTACAAATCTTCTCCATTCCATTCAATTATACACATTGAAAGTGTCACAGATAGATGTAAAACAAATCAAAAAGCTTGACCTCCAAAAAGAATCAATTCTAAATGGCTATACAAGGTAATGGCGTACACCACTCTGTCCTTGGAGTGGTTAAGAGACTGGAAACATCTTGGGAAGGTACCAAATCTACCACGCAGTCCACAGTACTAAAAAAAAGAAACATGCATGGGAATGTGGGAGGAAATCAGAGCACCTTGATGAAGAAGATGTGAGTATAACTCAACAAAGGTTTATGGTGTACTTATTTTCACAGCAATAGGATACTTCTCATAGTTTCCTTTTAACACTGATTGCTCATACACTGCAAAACTAAAGGACCACTGTGAAAGGTGGGTCCAGAGTAAAACAGATAAAGAGGTGAAATATATTCCTGCTACAGCTCATACTCTATAAATTTACCCTTGGAACTGTCATCCATGGGACAACATAACCCGGAGCTAAAATGTTCAACTGAACATCTTATCAATAATTCAAGTGTGAAAGCACCCATCCTCATCACATGCTTTTCAATTCAGACTTCTTTGAATGACATGCAAACGGAAGTCTGTGTGTGTGTGAGAGAGAGAGAGAGAGAGTGCAATCTTATGGAGGTGGATATGAAAATCATAAGAGCTGAGGTGTCTTGTTTCAGGTGATGATATTGCAGGCTAGATTGATGCCATAGCTCTGCCTCTGCCAAGGAATCAATGACATGGCTGCCGGTACGAATCAAGCTCACAGCTGTCAAGAAAGTGAAGTGCAGCTCGGCTTAGATTTGAGACGGGTGGATGGATTGTTTTAAATGAAATTAAAGAACAGTGAGCTGTAGATATATTGGAAATGTTTATTTATGGTTGTGTGTAAGGGGAAAGTAGAGAAAAACAAAAATAGCAAAGTTGTTAGGGAGTTCAGTGATACGACTGAAAGAGATGGGAGCATAGAGAAAGGAAAAGGTTGTAACACAATGCACACAAAAAAAAAATACACTCACCAGCCACTTTGTTAGGTACACCTGTTCAACTGCTCTTTAGCGCAAATATCTAATCAGCCAATCACATGACAGCGACTTAATGCATTTAGGTATGTAGACATGGTCAAGATGACCTGCAGAAGTTCAAATTGAGTATCAGAATGGGGAAGAAAGGTGATTTAAGTGAATTTGAATGTTGCATGGTTGTTGGTGCCAGACGGGCTGATCTGAGTATTTCAGAAACTGCTGATCTACTGGAATTTTCCCACACAACCATCTCCATGGCTTATAGAGAATGGTCCGAAAAAGAGAAAATATCCAGTGAGCAGCCTTGTTGATGCCAGAGTTCAGAGGAGAATGGACAGACTGCTTTGAGCTGATAGGAAGGCAACAGTAACTCAAATAACAACTCATTACAACCAAGGTATGCAGAAGAGCATCTCTGAACGCACAACATGTCAAACCTTGAAGCAGATGGGCTACAGCAGAAGGAGACCACACCGGGTGCCACTTCTGTCAGCTAAGACCAACTGAGTAATAGTGGTACCCCATGAGTCTGTTACTGCTGTGACATTTGAATGGTAGGGTCAGAATTTGGCATAAACATCATGAAAGCATGGATCCATCCTGTCTTGTATCAAGGGTTCAGGCTGGTGGTGGGGACTTTTTTCTTGGCACACTTTAGGCCCGTTAGTACCCGCTGAGCATCGTTTAAACACCACAGCCTACCTGACCTTTATGACCACAGTGGACCTATCTTCTGGTGGCTGCTTCCAGTAGGATAATGTACCATGTCACAAAACTCAAATCAAACTGGTTTCTTGAACATGACAAAGACTTCACTGTACTCAAATGGCTTCCAGATCTCAATCCAATAGGGCACCTCTGGGATGTGGATTTGCATCACAGATGTGCAGCCAACAAATAGGCAGCAACTGTGTGATGCTATCATGTCAATATGGATCAAAATCTCTGAGGAATGTTTCCAGCACCTTGTTGAATCGATGCCACAAATAATTAAGGCAGTTCTGAAGGCAAAAGGGGGTCCAACCCAGTACTAGCAAGGTGTTAATAATACATTGTCCAGTGAGTGTATATTATATTTTCACTAATCATTTAAATTTAGAAAAGAAGAGAGCTGGTGATTAAGTTCACAAAATGGCCTTTTTAAAATGATAACAATTCAAGCAACTGTTTCGTGGTTGTTTGTTTTTGCTAAAATTCTTGCATTAGGTGGTTTTCTCTGTACAATGACACTGATTTGCCAGACTGACTGTTATCAACATCAGAAGTGAAACAGTCTTCTCTCTTTTTGCCTCACATACCCACTCATGTTCTCTCCCACTCATCTCGAAATGGGTGGAGGTCATTGTTAATGGCATCTAGAAATGAAAAGATGTCAGTTGTTATTCCAACCATGGAATTTTTTTTCCCTCTTGCCTCTTCCATAGGCCACATTTCATTAGTCCCATCAGCCAGGTAATTCAGACTAAAATATGAAGGGTAAATGATGTGCGTGAGAAGCCTGGTAATCAAAGTGCTGACATGTCCAACCTAGCTTGTAGAGTCGTTAATAAAGAAAATGAGACGCTGTCAAAATTCGAAAGTTCAGTTTTGCAGTGCACTACGAGATAGTAAAGTTTTCAAAATCAGCAAGCTAACGACGTCACTGTAAAGGCTTAAATCTCAACTTCTCACTCTCTTACACAAATGCTAAACAATTTTAATGTTCAGAGCTGCAAATGCTGCAGACATTTAAAGGTACTTGTGGCATTTGATGGAAATATATTAGATCAGCAGGGGTATTCTTGTCATCTTTCAGTGACATCTAATACAGCAAACCTCCTTAAGTATGAGATATAAATGCAAGATTAAAATTACCCTGATAGCTTTTGTGCAAAATAACCTTTAACTACAGCTCATACATTTATATAAGTTGGTGTTCAGTGGATGTTTGTAAAAGCAAAAATATATATGACGTCAAACCGTATATTGATAATGTAGTAAAACAATTGAGACAACTTTTGCATTTCATTGTGATTCACTGAGATGATGGATAGCATGTTTTCCACTGCCTCTCCCAGGGTGAATCAAATTTCATACACACACTGGAATAAAGAAGGGGGATTCACTGGTTTGTGACTGTCAAATAATGTGCCAAATGCATCTGTGTACCAGTGTCAAAGAGGAGAGGCTCCAGAGGCAGATGATGAGGAGAAGCTGCTAAATCATCAGATATTACAAATGTAAATATAATGAGAAAACAGTAGGGATCAAGGTGGAAAGCAGGTGGTGTCAGTCAGAGAAAATTAGTCTTTTTTTTTTCTAAAGTTGATTAAAAATAAACAAACAACAAAAAAAAAAACTCATAGAAATGCTTTTGTTTACACATAATGACAGTTCTGTGATCTATTGTACAGCCGTGGCCAAAATGTTTAAAGTTTGGATTTATTTGCCAATAAAAGTCTTTGAAATTTATGAAATGCTTATGATTGTTCTTCACTATATCATAGAAATGTGTACAAAATAATCTACAGTAAATAAAAACTGAAGCCAGAAAGTGTGTGAATTTGTGCCAATGCCAAAACTTTTGGCCACGACTGTACGTAAGCAAATTTTGTTATTTGTTATATAATCAATTTTATTTTAAAAAAACCAACCAAACAAAACAAACAAACAAAAACACAAAACAAAACAAAATAAATTCCAATGAAAATGTAGTCTAGAGTATTAAAAAAAACAGCTGTAGTTTAGCTGCAGGTGTGTGCCAGCAGAATGAAGAATTTTGCAAACTCTTATCAGGGGAATAAGGGGGAAAGCCACAGAGGGAAGGTAGTCACAGGAGTGAGTTTTTCTAAAGTCATTTTGGCAGCTAGTGAACACTTTGTGCTGAGTAAGGCCAAATAGTTTTGGATGTGAAAGAGACGAGCAGACTTGCATCGTAATGTTGTACAATTCTATGGGGAAAGACTAATCATTCCTTCAAATTTTGGTCCAGCACCATCTGAAGTGTTGTGCATTTAAATGCATAATACAAGCAGTGGGTTTCATTGAAAAGCACCCAACTTCCACGTGGTGCTGATAAAATGTTTAAAAACATTTTGATTACTAATAGTATACAAAAATCCTGGTAAGATGCAGCTTCTGATGGATGGATGCTGAAGTATCTTGAAAATTTGGCTCTGGTAGGGTTCCTGGTCCCAAAACAGTGGATCCAACAGAATCCATTGTTTAGGACCATGTAGAGCCACAGATGATAGCTACTCTACAGGAGAAGTACTATTCCTCAAGTATACTGAACATCATGTGTAAAATTGGACTAACGTCCAATTAAAATAGTTGAAATGCTTTAAAATTTTGTATACATATTGTGTATGACACACATTTCATAAAAAATGTGTTTTATATATATTCATATATTCACAAAGCTCACTGCTCGTTATTGTGAAACTGTTTTGTTGCAAGCAGTTACAGCTGGATCTCTTTAGTGGATTGTGTCCAGTCCTCAGCTGGTTGCTCAGCTCCCATCAAGGGGGTAATATTGACATCAAACAGCATATAAAAGACTAGTAATTACACAGTTATAACCTTTGCATCAAAAAATATTTGTTATTGTTTTAGCGCAAGTAGCGACAGACTGTCAGGCTATTTTTCTCAGTCAAATGTTAATCCTTAGCTCAGAGGTTAAGAAAGCCAGCACAAACACAAAATCTGGTAACAGAAGCTAAAGTCTTTGATATCAGTCCCCATGGACTGCATCAGCTTGAATTCTGCGATGAGGTTGGGAATTCCAACAGAAGGCTCCTACTGCGGGGTCAGAGCTACACTGGGAAACAACACGTGCTGCATACATTTTAAAAGCACTATGCTTTGATATTCAGATCAGCCAGTGCTCTGTTCGAAAGAGCCTTGGTATTGTCATCCACATGCATCTACAGAAATCCATAGTGACTTTTTGCACTGACTAAAAGCATAAAGGGATGTCATATAACAACAGCTCCAATCTTGCTTAATGACTATGTGCTGCTGTATTTATTATTCCAGTGAGGCACATGAAGAAATTTTATGAATATAAAAAACGTTGTTTGTAATATAGTAATTATATTTTTTCTTGTCTTTAAAATGAATTAGTCCATTTGTTGCAATATCCAGAGTGGAAACCAGTCAACCATCTTTTATCAACATTTCTTGGATTTAGGAAATAATGCGGTGGTGTCTCTTCTGTGTTTCACATCAGACACAAACAAATAAACAGCCAAAGAAACAAAAAGGTGCTGGTTTCTTTTCTTTGCACTGAAAAGGAACCTTATAGAAATAGGTTGATTTGCACTTTAATTAGTTACTTTCTATACTATATTGACATTAAATCATTACTCAGAATCATAGACAGTATAAAAGATGGACATAGCTTATGGGTCTGAAAAGTGAAGCCAATGCGGAAGTGCCTTAACCTGCCTTATTTTTAATGGCCACCAGGTGGGCTTACCTGCAGTTGCAAAAAGACTTCTCAGTCTATGGGAAAACAGCTCTCTGACTTGACCTCTGTAAACACTTTCCTGCTGAGTTTATGGTCTCAGTGTATGCTCATTGGCTAATGACTTGTGACTGAAGTCATTACCCAATGAGTGTGCGGTTTCACTCAGACCCACCCCTTCTCATCACATCTGGTTTCAAAACACCAAGATGGCCAGGAAAACGCTCATCTCGAGTCTTCAAAACGGGACTTCAGAATCCAGTGGGTGATGTAACGGTAGCTACATCCATCTTTTATACTGTCTATGCTCAAAATGAACTTTTCCACAGAAGCACTAAAATTGTATCCTTAAAGGTGCCGGTTTAGCTTTCTGTGCAATCACAACAAAAATGGCTGTGTGTAGGTACTCAGTGGTAATTAACCCTCTGTAATGCAGTTCATGCACACATCCTCTGTGTTTGTCATTTGCCTTTTGAATACCTGCAGGGTATTAACTGTATGCGGCCCTCCTCATTTTTTTGCTGCCTGTAACAGTTTAAACCAGATGACCCCAAAACTTATCAACAATGCTTAATTTAATCATCATGCATGTTCTGTACTGTTCTCATAGTGTTTCATTATGGTGGCGTCATCTGATCCCTGGTATGTTGAGCTAAGAGGTCTTCTCCATTATTGATGGCTGTACTTCAGTATACAGGTTAGTAATGTCAACTCATATAAGTTATCGTGCCTCCCCTCTCATGTTTCAAGTCAAATTTCCATTGTCTAACATAACCCTCCTCCAGTCTTCTTCCAATGATTTCAGTAAAATCCCATTTAGTCAGTAAATCGCTAGACCATTATTAACTAGGCCGATGATACATCAGATAATGCAGTTCATTTTATATACACATTCTTATACATTGATGAGTATTATAGCTGTGCAATTGTTTATATAAACACAAAAACAGTATTCATAATTCAGTTCACTTGTGTCGTAGACATGCTTTTCTACAGCAAAGTACATTATGCATGTACACACACATCGGTTCTCTCTCCCAGAACAGGTTCTCCCGATATGTGTAATATCACGCATGCTAAATTTATAGGCAAAGTGATCAGGCCTTCAGGGCTCAAGAGTCGCCTTAGTGCCTCTCCATACAGCCTCAGCTGCTGTGGCCAGCATAGGCTTGTGATTGGCTTGACAGCTTCATAAAAAAAAGAAGGTGATTGCATTCTGTTCTATTCCCCTAGCATGCATGACTAACCAGCCCCAGCAGTCAGTGGGAGGGACCCACTTGAGCTTCGTTCCATTGGGTTTATGTCAGTTTTAATACAAAGCTTTCATGTAAGGATGGCTCTACCTTTCAGTGCTGTCCTGTGAACTGAAATTGCTAACAAAGGTACTCACTCCTTTGTTCACAGGAAGGAACCGGATTATGTGGAAATTTGCAGGTGGCCAGTAATCAGATTTCCCTCCACAATTCTCAGTATTTGGAAACCCAGACTGCCATATTTCAGTGTAGCTTATTGATGCACAGAAGGTGTCCTTTTTACTGTGAAACAACAGGCTTTGTAGTGAAGAAACACAGCTATGAATGGTCTCATAGGCTTGTACAGAAATTACACAACTTTAAACGATGTGTGGATAAAAGATACTGTTGATTCTCATATCAAGGAAATAAATCTTACCTTACAAATTGTACATTTTACTTACTACCTCCATAGTGCAATAAAATAACAAAGCCATCTCCTATGGCTATCTGCGGGTCGCAGGAAATGGCCTGCAGATAGGCAAGAAGGTAAGAAGGCTGTCTTTTTGCATGCTAACCACATAAGACATAAGTTGGTTGGTTTTTATGGTTTGTTTTATAACGAGATGCAGCAGAAAAAAATCCTGCTATTTATAGTTATTATTTCAGTCCACAGGTTAGAAGTTCACCATCTTTAAATACACTGTACACTGTAAATTGCATTGTGCTCCACGCACAAACAGACACACAAGATTTACTGGCCTAAAACGGTCATTCCAATAAAATCAGTCAAATCCAAGTTTCTAACTGACCTCCTCAGAATTATCTGGGTATTTTTTGTTTTTGTTTGTTTGTTGCTGTTTTTTTACAATAACTATAGCATATTTAATGAAGCCATGTAAAATTTTACCTTCATACCATCAACGTTTTAAAGTTGCAGGCCACAGAAAGAATCGTGGCTAGAAGATGACCCTGGTATCACAATTTCTAACTTGTTTTGAACAGTCACCTATCCAACATTGTAATATGAGCTTTCGTTATGCATGGAAGACACTTGAAAGTTCACCCAAAATGCACTTTTTAAAGTTTCCTCAAGTGAATTACCTGAAAACAGATTAAACATTTAAGACACCAGTGTTTATTTCAGTTATTCTACATCACAGACATTTAATTGGTGGAGTTTTGTTATTGAAACTACAATATATCCCATGATTTATTGCTTAAAGCTGGTTATGCAAAAATTTGTTCTGAACAAAAATAAGATTTTGGCTCTAGGTTGTAAGACTTGTAGTAGATGTAAAATTGTTTTTATACCCACTACAGAACACATTTAACAGAGCTTAAATGTTTTTCAGCCCTTAAAATTTCATGTAGCTTGCTCTTGTTCTTAAGAAGTTATGAGGGCCCTGGTTAAATAATTTTTTTTTTACTGGGTGACAATGTGTAATGTCAACTTGTTTGATCCTCTTTGTTCTCCTCGATATCAAGGTTGCTGAAGACATCTGAGACTGTTCTTCCTGCACGGTGTACCCGAGGGGTGTACTATAAAGGAAGTTCAACATAGCCAGGCTTTCTTTACGGTAGCTGGCTTGACAAAACCTAAAACCCCAGCTGGACATAACAGGTATCACAATGGTGGTTATCAGCTTTCTCTATTAGGATAGGCTTTCTGCTTCAGGGTCTGTGTTTGCTCACATAAAAGGGGGCGTTTCACGTGTCTTATGATCTTCTTCCACACAACATGATCCCTATGAGTCCCTACTCCAATCAGAGATGTTATCACAACATGATGATCAAATGGTGATTAAAAATGTATAAATAACATAAAAAATATAACAGTAAAAACACTGTCGCAAATAAGAAAAGAGATTAATGCTGCAGAAAATTGTTAATCATGGGATTTAGTGCACAGAGCGGTAAAACAAACAAGCTCTCAGTTCTGCTGTTTATTTCTAATGTGATGACTCCACATTAGAGCTCTGAAACTTTAAACTGGATACATTTAAATATTAAAGGTTACTGTCCCATAGCCTAGTAAAGGGGATCTGGAAATCATTTTAGTTTGTATCCAGATCAAAGTGAAATGTATTTTATTGACTGAATAGGCATTCATGTGTGTTCTGTGTTCTAGTAGCTGCAATTCCAGCAGCGTAAAAGAGACTTAGCAGCAGATTAGAATCAAGTATAAAAACATTTATACATTGTCTGTAAAAATGAATACATGCACATTTCAGTGAGTTTGCACTGCTGTAACAGCTTAACAGCTGGGCTTTTTTCTGTGGTTTTAGTGAGGTACGGCTTAACAACTTGCATATATAAAATGTATCCCCCCAGCAGAGAATCTATATTGCACTTAAAGCATGCCGTAAATAAAAGAATCAGTGTAAACATGGCACTTTCAACTGATTTTAACCAGGTAGAAAGGGAGCCACTTTCATGACACAGAAAACTGACTTTAAGCTCAACATAGCTCGCTAACCCATTAATCTCACTTCATAGTACACCTGTTTGATCTATCAGGATTTCTAAAGCAATATGTTTGACAAATGACCTACCCTCTTAGCCTCTGGATAAGGGAAATACTAGAAAATACACATACTTACAATATTAAACTAAAGTTAACTAAAGTCATAGTATTAAAAATGATCATATGTTTACAGAATACCTACATATTCAGTAGTAACTTTAACTTACCTTGCATCTAAATTAAACAAAATTGCTAACCCTTTAAAACCCTGCATTTAGCACTCATAAACGTTTTAAATCACACTGTTGTGTAGTTGAAACAGATATGGATATTTGTGGTCGTTATCAAAGCATTACAATATAACAGCTACTAGCTATGACACAGACAAACACACCAAAATATAAACACAAAACAGCAATGACAGGACGACTGAAAATATGGAAAGTTAAAAACAAAACAACTCCAAGTAAAAACAAAACAAATAAACAAACAGAAACCACTATAACTACAGAATTTTCTTTTAATGTTAAAACAGATCCAACCTAAAAGTAGCTACTAATTCAGGTAGTATACAGTACTTGAAATCTGGGTGAAATCCAATTATCAAGGTGCCATAGTTCAGAAAGGGAGCACCAGATTAGCAGTAAATCATTTTACTTGTTTACCAGTGGTAGTGCAGACATAACGAAGGTTGCAGTGTTGGATCTGGCAGTGAATGGATGCATTCAAGGTTACAAAGGTCTGTTGGATTGGGTCAGAACAGCATGTGGGCAGAAAGGGGGCCTTGTTTCCGGTCAACATAAGAACTTAAAATGGTGTTTCAGGTGACAGACTTTTAAAAGGGAACCCTGCATGCTAATTACCTAGTAATGGGTCACAGCACTAACGCTAAAGGACACCTTATGCGAATCTCTGAGACATTAGCAACTTTGACAAAAGGGCAGTATTGGTCACCCTGGCAATGAAATGGGGCTGGCTGACTTTGCTGAGAAAAATCTGGAACCCCAGCAAAACTTAAGCATTGACTCTCATGGATATAAAAGGGCTGAACTTGGTAAATCACACATTAACTACTTCATAAGTGCTCACTATGAATTTTTTATTAATGATAAAATAATTGCTCATAAAATGGTAGGTTATTTGTAAGTATCTGTGGTTAAACAAGTGTTCACATAATACTGTTTTTGCTTAACATTAATGTGCATCCTAATAAGATTTAAATATGGTTGAAAATACAAGTGTTTTGATGTGCTTCAGTTCTCAAGTTAATGTATTCATACAAAAACAAAATGAAAATTTTGACATTTTTGATACTGACAGAATATGAATATCCTGCAAGATACTTCTCTGTGACAATGGGGATGTAAGCATTGTAAAATTAAAAAGAAAAAGCTTTTAACACTTGATGACTTGATAGCAAGAAAAAACCTTTAATCACTCAAAGTGGGCAGGCCCCAAGTTAAACCTACCTTAGCTGTGAGGCGAGGTTTCAAAGCAACTGCCAGTGTGGGTAAAGGATACTGTTGATTGACATACACTATATTGCCAAAAGTATTCACTCACCCATCCAAATAATTAAATTGAGGTGTCCCAATCTCTTCCATGGCCACAGGTGTATAAAATCAAGCACCTAGGCATGCAGACTGTTTCTACAAACATTTGTGAAAGAATGGGTTGTTCTCAGGAGCTCAGTGAATTCCAACGTGGTACCGTGATAGGATGCCACCTGTGCAATAAGTCCAGTCATGAAATTTCCTCGCTACTAAATATTCCACAGTCAACTGTTAGTGGTATTATAACAAAGTGGAAGCAATTGGGAACGACAGCAACAGCACAGAGCGGGGTCAGCGGATGCTAAGGCGCATAGTGCACAGAGGTCGCAAACTTTCTACAGAGTCAATAGCTACAAACCTGCAAACTTCATGTGGCATTGAGATTAGCTCAAGAACAGTGCGTAGAGAGCTTCATGGAATGGGTTTCCATGGCCGAGCAGCTGCATCCAAGCCTTACATCACCAAGCGCAATGCAAAGCGTTGGATGCAGTGGTG
>VUQI01031607.1:7512-17986 GCA_015106735.1 Paratilapia polleni
TATAGTAAGATTTTAAAAAAAAAAAAAAAAAAAATCACATCCAACAGCAAATAGCATTATGTAAAGTGGAATGTGGTTTCAATTGATGGACTTAAAGGGAGATGGGCCAAATTTAAATCACGTAAGGATTTTGAATTTTAAGGGCATAGTCCTGGTCCATTTCAGAAGTGCCTCCATAGTGTAGTGATTTATCCACTTGCCAAACAAGCAAAAGATCCCCAGTTTGATTCTGAGAGGGGACACGACGGTCTTTTGGGTTGCATCTGGTGTAAAAATCTGCCAAATCAAATGTGTAGAGCTACCTGCTGTGGTGCCGCCTCATGAATAAGGGAGCAACTGAAAGTAGCTTCTAGTCCTGGTACATTTTGATTGCGTCTTTAAGTGCCCTTCCCATCTCTTAATGCCACTGGCTGGCCCCCTGTCCTGGATAGTGAGGGTTAAGGCAAGCTGACCACAGCAAGTCTATAGGGTATCTTATTGGGGTACGCAATTAGAAGAAGGTAGCTCACTGAGGCCAAGGTTCTGCTTCCCAGTTGAAACGAAACAAAAGACCAAAATTCAGACCAGACCTTGTGCTGTAGTCAGCCTCAATCCATCTCGTGCACATCACTGAGCTTACAGTGCTCTGGGAGGAAGGCTTATGAGGGGAAATAAAGGAGGTAAGGCAGAGAATCCACTGCCTGTCATGCATTTTCTTTGTTCATACATTTATTACATGTATGAACAAAGAAAAGGCATTGACCTTGTAGATTTGACCTGACTGGCCTGTCATTTCGTTCTTCTTTGCTCACAGATATAGGGCATAAGCACACTGACTATAATGAACTAATAGCAGTAGAGAGGAGTAAAAGGTTGGCTCTAGAGGGTTTGCATTAATAATCCTCAAAAGACAAAAATATGCTTATTAATAAATGATGAATGCATGTTTCAGTAATTACCTTAAAATCTTTCTTCACTGGTTTGCTTCAGATTCTGCTAATAACATTGATGGGTTTATCAGAGAAATATTGTAAATAAAATATTAGAGAGGCACTTGTAGTCTTTTCATACCATAAATTAACACCATCAATCAAGGAAATAATTCTAAGAGTAAGGTGTTATTTAGCTAAATGGCACTCTTTTCATCCTTACAGCAAAGTAAAAATCAGCTATGGGATAAATTGGTGTATGACTGCATGTTCAAATTAATATAGGATGGATGGCCTGTAGAGTGAAGGTAGAACAAGCATTTGAAGAATGTATATATGAAGAAATGTGTTGAGGTGATGAGGATGATGCAGGTATGCCTGAAAGAAGGCAGAGTGAGGGACAAAATCAGAAAGTCCCATGTGTGTGTTTAAAAAGCTGAAATCTTCTTAATGAAAGAAAGAAAGAGAAATGAAAGGACAAAAACGATTAAGATAACAAACATGACTAAATTTCTATTTCTGATCTGTCTTGCTTTCTTTAATTCTAACTCATCATTATTTAACATCAACTAAAAAAAGCATTTGTTTGAAATATGCAATCATTGTCTAATTAGCAAAACAGTGTATACATTCCCAAATTGCATTAATGTTTTTTCACTTCACTTTAAGTATTAATTCCCTATGTTTAATTTTGTACAATGTACAATTGTATATGCTCCATTTTTTCTTTTATTTTTCCCTACAAATATTCTATATTACCGTGTGATTTCTATGTTTTTGTATAATCATCGTCATTGACATTCATATGCTATTTACAGTGTAGAATTGCTTTGTACAAGTGGGTGGACAACTCACATAGCAATTTTGAGCAGTATGTCCACTTACACCGTTCTTCTTTCTTTACGATACCCCCTCTTGCCACATAGGATGCTTTCTGTTATACTAACATGTCTCTTCTCTCGTGTTTCCCAGGCATCTCTTCCTCACACGTGTGTTGAAATGCATTATCAAGCTAACAATATAAACCTTAGGCTACAGTCCCACATGCCAACACAAATCCCAAATGAGGAGATGCATACAGTTTTTCTTTTAGTGTTTACATATGAATACAAAAGCGACAACAAAAAACAAAGTTGAAAACCAGTCCAAAGAGATTTTAAAGCAATTGCCACAGTGATTCTACTGTATAGAAACAGGTGCAGGTAGAAATGGAGGCTACAATGATACAAGCCTGCCTGCTCATCACTGCCTTTGTTACCTGTTGAAGATCAGGCTCTGGCTGCTGGGCTGAGGTTGGCAAACACTCAGCTTTAAACATCACTCTGGGTTCTTCGCTAGCTTTGTGTAAGCATGCAGTCTGTGCAGAGAGCCGATGTTGTGTTAGCAGTACAATGCAGTTGTTTCTGTTCTTGATGCAGTTCGCTCTTTAGCGCTCGTCACACTACTGCATTACTGAAAAATGTAATGTGATTAGAGTAACATGTTACTTTGGACATACAAGACCAAAGTGGAGATGTTTGCCCATAATGCACAGCGCCAAGTTTGGAGAAAACCAAACACAGCATATCAGCACAAACATCTCATACCAACTGTCAATCACAGTGGTGGAGAAGTAATGATTTGGGCTTGTTTTGTAGCCACAGGTCCTGGACACCTTGCAGTCATTGAGTCAACCATGAACTCCTCTGTACACCAAAGTATTCTAGAGTCAAATGTGAGGCCAACTGTCTGACAGCTAAAGCTTGGCCAAAACTGGAACATACAACAGGACAATGATCCCAAGCACAGCAGCAAATCTACAACAGAATGGCTGAAAAAGAAAAGAATCAAGGTGTAGCAATAGTCCAGTCAAAGTACACACCTCAACCCAACTGAAATGTTGTGGCAGGACCATAAAAGAGCTGTGTGTAAACGAATGCTGGCAAACTTCAATGAACAGAAGCAACATTGTAAAAAGAGTAGGCCATAATTCCTCCACAACGATGTGAGAGACTGATAGTCATAAAGAAAGCAATTACTTCCAGGTACTTCAAGTTAATTTTTTTCAAGCTGCTGAAGGTAAGTTGTTGCTAGTTGTATAAGCTATTGAATCATGGGGTGTACTTAGTTTTTCACACACTGATTCTGCATCTTGGCTTAATTTTTGTTAAATAAACAATGACACAGTGTAATATGCCATGCTGAGGTTATATTTAAATAATTTTAGAACCTGGCAATGACCAGATGATTTGTTTGTTTTTTTTAAAGTCCAGAGTACTTTTTTTTCCTTTTTACCATGGCTGTATTTCCATCTCACAAGAGGAGAGAGTACAAGAGCCAGAATAAGTTATTATAATAAATTACACCTACATTGTATGGTCACAGGAAGTAAAGCAAGATTAAACTGTTTTTTGATGGTTATAAAATTAGTAAAAGAATGTGAACTTCTCTACCTCTATTTAAAGCATGTCACAGGATTTACACAGGATGTGGTTATATTTGTTAAACAAATATAACCACAGAAAGAAAGAATATAATATACTTACATGTAGGTGGTATCATTGGTCTTTTGACAGTTTTTAAATGCTTAAAAAGTGTAGAAGCCATGCCAAACACGTAATGCTTGGACACACGCATAGGTCCCTCGGCTTGACATAATAGCTGATATGCTAGGTCACGTTCAGAAGACACTCTGAGTGTGTGCTTGTATGTGAGTGTGTGTTTGTGTGTGAGAACAAGTAGAGGACATGCAGCCTGGAGCAATGAATTCCAATAGATTTGTACCCAACGGATACACACATACACACCCTTGAAACCACACATACACATTATTCAAACCTTCACACAAACTCACACAAGCTTAGGTCCCAGTTTGTATACAAGCTGGGACCTAAGCAATGTTTTATTCAGAACAATACAGGAGCCTAAAGGAAATGCTAATAACCAACTTTTGGATTTCTTACATCCTTCAGCCTCAGAGATGGATTGATTGTTATGTGAGTTTGTAAGAGTGTGGGCTTTTTTTGCGCGGGTCTTTGCGTTGCATTATTCAAAACAGAGCCACGAACACAAAATAAAGCATAACACTCAGAGTCTTTGAGTACAAATATGAATCCATGACATTACTTGGAAGGGATTTGGCATTGTTAGAGTAGTCAGGCTGTGCTTTGTTTAAGGGCACTTAGGTCTCAGTAAAAATGGCTTTTTCTCTTAACCTGTCCCATTAGGGGCAAACATCGCGCTGCTGTCAGCCCTCATAGATATGGTAACAGGAAAATTCAAAATGATAAATAAGAATCGTAACAAATGGAGAAGAGAAATATGCAGATAGAAAAGCTTGTGAGGTGACAGGTGACATTTCCCCCCAGTGAAAGAACACTTATTCTGTGATTGGTGTAAGAGCTACTCTAGGTTTTCCTCTTGCCTGGTGCCCGATTGGCCCCATCTTACCCCAATCCATGCACTATATGGTTGCTGAACATGCCCATTATGTCACACATTGTCATCTTGCTGACCTCACCTGCAAGGTTAGGCTGAGGTTAGTCAGCATTAGGGTTGTCACAATGCTAGAATTTCAAACTTAATAACGATACCCAGGAAAATACTCAATACTCGATACCATTTTCGATACCGCACGGGGAAAAAAATGATAAAAATTAAGAAGCATTTTGTTTTCGTAAAGATTAAAACTATACAAACAACAACATCAATGACAACACTATTTTGAAGTTGCCTGACTTAGTACAAAAAATGCATAAAGTTATTAAAATGACAAATATTTTAAGAGTTTATTGGGTAGTGCAAAAAAAAAAAAAAAAAAAAAATTTTTAGGTTGTCTGAGGTAGTGCTGTGCTTCTGGTGACTTGGCACCACATTTCATTGCTGATCAAATAGAGCTGTTAAGGTAGGCTGCCACTGTTTCTGTCTAGTTGCTGGTAGAATTTTCTCAGCTTCAATATGAGACTTTAAGAGAAACATAACACTTTTTTGAAATAAAAAATTGTGTTATCCTTTTAACCCCTGCGGCGGGCCAGTTTTTACAAGGGCTCTTTAAATTACCGTTACGATAATTTAAAGAGCCCTTGTAAAATTGGCCCGTGGAATTCACATCCAACGACGGTCCATTCACAGGTAAGAATCGAGGCACACACAGAGCAGAGCTAGAGGGGTTGTGGAGAAGCAGAAACGTCGGGATTTGGGGTGATAAAGGGTTAAATTAACATTGTCTATTAATGTTACAGACTGGCAGGGCTGATAGCATTTGCTGATTAGCTCTCACATTAATGTTATTGTTTTATTATTAGCCATAGCCACTAGCCACTACCTTAATGAGAACTTAACAGACTAATTTGGCTATCAGATGACTGTTAATAGTTAAATGGCTAACATTAACATGTGTGACAGTCAGGCTAACGTTTATGATTACTGTCTAACACTTCAATGTTGTTGAAATAAGAGTTTTACTGACCTCTCAAAATTCCTCATAAAGTGTTGTGAACATCAACTACTTTAGCCGCTAGTTAGGGGAGGGGCTGTGTGCCTGCCATAGACAGTATAAAAGATGGACGTAGCCACTGTGACATCACCCTCTGGTTTCTGAAGTCCTGTTTTGAAGCCACAAGATGAACGTTTCTGCCATCGCATCTTGGTTGCAAAAAAAAGGATGTCGGACTGTGAAACCACACACTCATTGGCTATCGACTTGTCAATCACAAGTTGTTAGCCAGTGACCGTACGATTTCATACCACAGATAATCCTCCATTTTGAAAAATAGTATGACCAAGATTTACAAAATAGACTTATTTTATATTAAGTATTACTCAAAATGAATAAACTCAGCAGGAAAGTGTTTAGAGAGGTCAACACAGAAAGTCGTTTTCCCATAGACTTCTATAGGAACTGTGTTTTTTTTGCAACTACAGCTATCGCATTCTGGTGGCCTTCGGATAGAATGCAATTTTAAGACATTTCAGCACTGGCTTTGTTTTTCCGATCCGGAAGCTACATCCATGTTTTATACTGTCTATGCTGCCTGCCTGCCTGTCTGCAGCAACACCGTGTGAAGTTGAGGCAAAGACGGCATTGTTGGTATCGATGCTGCTGCAAATGAGTATCTAATCCAATAGTCATTGTAGTGTAGATTAGTATCTTTTTTTTTTTTTCAACCCTAGTCAGAGCTGTTGGCTAGTGAATGTATCATGAGGGATTAAAGTACCTCATGCTTATCTCCTACAGAGGCATTTATGTCTATACCAATAATTGAATTCAAAATCTACAGAGGAGTCGTGTAACATTTAAATTTTCCATTTCAGTGCTGTTTTACTCATATACTTTCACTCACATACACACTCACTTAAAACACCAAGTAAAAGCTACATTGTTTCTCATTGTCAGGTTGTGATCTTAGTGTTTTTATTCCAATTTGCTTGGTCCCGAAGCTTGCCGTTAGCAGTGCCTGCAGCTGTGTGCCTTTGATTTGGGTGAGGCATGATACTAATGCCAAGAGGGCATTTCAGGCAAAGTGAAATGTATAATTTTTCATGCCATCCATCCGTCCATCCATCCATTTTCTTCCGCTTATCCTATTCAGGGTCGCGTGTGTGGGCTGCAGCCTATCCCAGCTACCACAGGGTGAGAGGCGGGGTACACCCTGGACAGATCAATTTTTCATGCCAATAAATGAAAAAAAAAAACTTTCAGTTTCTGCAGGAGACATATTTGGGGTGTCCCACTGCAACCTGTACAAATGAGTCTGTATATGTGTGAATGTGTGCACTTTCCTTCTCTGTAGTCATTCTCTAGTCACTGAAAAAGAAAGTACAATATTCTCAAGAGTTACTCTTTCACCCCAGCATGTGTAGCGAAGACAGGTAAATGCCTAATAAAAGTACATTATGTAAAATTCAACAAAAATTGAATTAAAAAAATATTAAAGAACTAGAACCTCTAATATACCACATATTGAAATCCATATACATTTGATATTTCCTTCAATAGCTTTACATGCCCTTGTTTTCTTTCTGTTTCTGTGCAGACAAACTGAACTTCAAACATAATTTTATGCAGGGCTACTAATATGGGTTACATAATATTTTACATTGGTTTCTAGTGTTCTAGTAATAGACTGGTGATGTGCCGACAGTGTACCCTGCCTTTTGCCCTATAACAGCTGGGATAGGCTCCAGCCCCTCGTGCGACACTGAATTAGATAAGCAAAAGAAAATGGATTGATGGATAGATGGTTCTGGTGGTTCTGCCCATTTGTTTACATGACAGTAATATGTTAAAAAAAAACTGAGCAATAGGAAACAATAATGAATATTATTCCCCTGTAGATCACTTATCTCTTATACATGCCTTATAAAAAACTGTCTTCACATCAGCCATACTTCACACTCTCAGAAACATCTGCCACTGATCAGATACCTCAAAGCTCTTGAGGTACCTACGCTGTAGGTTCTGACCACTGCAGCAAACAACTCCTCATGCCCTTCAGGCTTTGTCTCTTCCAGATCTGTACCAGCCACATTTTTTAGTCATTTGTCTGAAGAGAAATCCGGCAGCAGATCTGTGCAGGATTGAGCTTTAACTCCACCAGTCATACACTAGCACAACCTCAAGTTCAGTTTTTATTTGACTTGCAAAGGCTTCGGCTTTTGTTAGCTAGTCTTTAGTATAGCTAAGCTTGAAAATTAAAAATATTTCAGTAAGCCATGTAGAGAGCAAGTGAGGGAAAGATGAAGAGAGATGAACAAGAAACTTAACTGAATGAATATTGAGTTGCTCATGTGTTGTACTAACACTTTGTAATATGATGCCTTAATAAGTTTAAGTTTTCTACATAGAAAAACACTACAATATGATTTTGATTTACCACTAGAAAGGCCTTGGTGTGGTTTCCTTATGTGGCCGAACTTTCAGAATATCTTTGAAGTCTTCAAGAATACAATGAGCAATACAAAGCTACATTTGTAAAATTGCAACTCTGAGCAAAATATGGCACAAACACTGGAAGCGGATAATATTTGCTGCAAACTCCAGGCCAAAAGTGATCACATCTTTTACTAGTGAAGGGAAAAGAGGTCATGAATCAGAAGATGGCCAGAGAAAGATCAAGGATGCAATTTACAACCAATGCCAAAAAACAGCCTTGAACACAGATAGAGGTTATGAAAGCTAGCAACTGAACCTTCCAGCTTGAGTTTTCTTTAGCATGTAAGGGTTTTAGCAAAACAATGTGTGTGTAACAATATGAGTTCAGTTGTATTTTATCAGTTTTCTCTATATGGCAGCTATACAAGGAGGCAGTTTAAAGAAGGCTATCACTCACACTTAATTTCTTGTGTTTCCATTTGTACTATCACTCTTTTCATGCAGTGAGTATGAGTTGTTGTATGTCATGAATATTTGAGAGTCTAGGTTCTGGCTACACATTGAAGCTTACGTTTGGAGAAGAAGTTAATTATGATAGGATTTGTTAACAAAATTCCACTGGTCCTGACAATCTAACAGATTTTTTTACTTGTTGCCTGTGAGTGTTGAAGTTTGTATATTATTTTGTGGGAAACTTCTAGGATAATTGAGGAAACATTGTTTTTTGAAACATTTAAATATTTTCTGAATCATGTAAAATGGTCCTGTGTAAAAAATGTTAATTGGTTTCATACAGTTAGGGGATGTGGCATGACAATGAATCAAAATCATTAGAATAAATCTGTCTGAAATCAAATGTTATTGGCAGTCTACTTAAGAAATAGGTAGACTGCCAGTAACATCAAATATTAACATAAATGAATGTTTTACGATGTCTAAAAATGCTTTAAAGCAGTGGTCTCCCTCTGTACTACTCAGACATTTTCTACTTGATGCCTTAGCAGTAAGGCCAACTGGAGCATTATAGTCAGTTGCTTTGTCTCTGGTGCACCAACCCTTGACTCGACACATGTGCTGGCAGGTGTAAGACTGCTTCGTTAAGTCAGTGATGCCTGTTTGAGAGGTTTTCTCTGATGGCTTAGCAGGTAGGGTACTAGTTTAAAACAGCTAGCTGGTACCACAATGATGCTGCTGCCAGATTATTAATCCTTTTCACCTATCCCCTCTATGCCATCTTGGGAAGATGCCACTTCCATTGTGTTAGGAATTCAACAACAGTGACAATATTTTTTTCTGAATCCCAGGCAAAACCCATAACCTGTCCTATCCTGTTTTTTTGTTCTGTTTCGTTTTGGGGGTTTCTTTTTTTTTGTTTGTTTTGTTTTTGTTGTTTTTTTCCAGCAGTAGAGCAGCTGGTACATCTATGTTTAGTTCTTCTAACTTTGCATGTGCCTTTACTCTACCTATAAGTGAACATCCTTTCTGATTGCTGTACCACACCTGGACAGCTGGGGGCTTCCCACGATGCACTGAGCATCTCTTTTTCACTCACCTCTTTTCTTTCTCCTTGTTTTCATATACAAATATTGTGTTTGATCATTACTAATAACTAAACTCTGTCTCTCTCTGCCTTAGTGTGTCTTTTGTCCTGACTCCCTCTGCTCTCTTCTTTCCCCTCACCCCCAACCGATTGCGGCAGATGGCTGCTGATTGTTGGGGTTTTTGTCTAATATTGTAGAGCCTGTAACCTACAATATAAAGTGCCATGAGGTGACAGTTGTTGTGAATTGGCACTATATAAATAAAATTGAATTGAATTGAATTGAATTGAATTACCATTGACAGATAAAGGAAGTGGCTGACATCAAGAAATCCTAACAGTGGCTTGAAAAGGCCAGCCTAAAGGACAGCACAGAGGCTCTGATTATGGCAGCACAAGAGCAGGCCCTAAGTACCAGATCCATAGAGGCAGGAGTCTACTACAGTCAACAGGACCTGAGTTGCAGACTGTGCAAAGGTGCCCCGGAGACAGTCCAGCACATGTAGCAGGATGTCAGATGCAAGCTGGGACAGTGTACACTGAGAGGCACAATCAAGTGGCTGGGATAGTGTACAGGAACCTCTGTGCCGCATATGAATTAGAAGTCCCCAAGTCCTGATGGGAGACACCGCCGAAGGTGGTTGAGAACAGCAGGGCTAAGGTCCAGTGGGACTTCAAGTTTCAGACAGACAAGCAGCTGCTGGCCAACCAACCAGACATCCACATAGTGGTGGTTGACAAGGAGCAGAAGACTGCAGTTGTGATAGATGTGGTAATCCTAGCTGACGGCAACATCAGAAAGAAGGGGCATGAATAAATAGAGAAGTACCAGGGGCTGAAGGAACAACTGGAGCAGATGTGGAAGGTAAAGTCCAAAGTGGTCTCACAAACCACAACCCAGGGGTGAGAGGGAGATTTATATATATCTATACATGTGTGTATATATATATATATATATATATATATATATACATAGCTCTGGAAAAAATTAAGAGACCACTGCAAAATTATCAGTTTCTCTGGTTTTGCTATTTATAGGTATATGTTTGAGTAAAATGAACATTTTTGTTTTATTCTATAAACTACTGACAACATAACTCCCAAATTCCAAATACAAATATTTTCATTTAGAGCATTTATTTGTAGAAAATGAAAAAATTGTCAAAATACCAA
>VUQI01031609.1:0-11569 GCA_015106735.1 Paratilapia polleni
CCAAACACAGATTCGGTCTGGACACTAAGATGCTTCTCATACACCGGTGACCCATGTTAATAGTTTATTACACGCCTAAAACTAAACAGAGATTTCGTCTGGACACTAAGATTCTCACATTAATGACACAGGTCAAGCATCCAATACATCCCTCCAGAAACTAAAACCACGTGTTGTAAACATAATGCTGTCTTTCCCACTTAGACTGTGTTAACAGGTGTAAAACCAGACCACAAGACACACATTCCAACCCCACTCGAACCCTTTCACACCCATAGAAGCTGCTTCTCTTTCCACCTATCATTACCGTTGATTACTTTTTAAAAACAGAGTTCCTGACACCACCCTGTACCTCTCTACCCACCTTACTGATACACACAGACAGGGAGCTAGACAAATAGAACCTGCTCATACATCCCAGACTTTCTGACTCCACAAACTCATAACTATGTCAATCAATACACTCCTAAGAACCATATGGCTTATAAACATATTGATGTCTTACCCACATAACTTTGACTGCATGACCCTGTGAACTCGACCTTTGACCCTAGCTGTCAAAACCAATTAGTGGATGAGAAAAGGTGTCTCATTAATCTCTCTAATGTTAACTTTCAGGGAAAATCATTTATTTTCCCAGCACTCTCCGGGGTCCAAACATTATGTAAGGTGGATTTTTTTCAAGGCAGTAAAACAATTATTTTACAAGATTTAGCCCAAATATTTGCCTTGTAATGTTACACATTTGGAAAATCATTCCCCTTGTTATATAGATCATGTTATATAAAACCCAAATACACAGTGTACCTTGGGTTACACTAATGAATCATGGGAAATATAGTTAAGTCATGACCAGAAAGTCAAAGGAAGATTTCCACCTGCAGTAATTTATATTTGGTTGTCTGGCTCTGCTCTGGGACCTGTTTTGTGAGGATCTCTGACGATCTGTCTCTGAATCCTTTTCATTTTTCTTTCATTTAGCTAGTTTTTGTGCTGAAACAGCCTGTTGGTGCTTGGTGGCAGAGTGAAAAGCTAGGCCTGGATCAAGGTAGATTTGGAAAGGGTTCATCGTCACAGGAGCACTGACAGTTTCTGATTTTATTGTTGCTTCAAATTATTTTTATTTTAGGTATATCTGTTGTTAAAGTAGAATTAATCACTTTAGTGGAAGGGATCAACTTTGGCTCCACTACAAAAGCTATTCACCAGATGCAAGGATATATGGACCAGAGGGAGCCAGATCACACCCTCTCTACAGTGCAGTGCTCTTACTGCTGCAGCAGCAAGACTTGCATGTTGCTCAGTTCTTCCATGAGAGCCTCACGTTTGGCCACAATGTTCTTAATTGTGCTCGTTAATACGCTTCCTCACGGTCAGGTTGTCCTGTAAGCAGCGCTCTTTGACCTGAGAAACATTTAAAAGAAAGAAAGAAAGTTCAAAACATTAAGGCTACTAATGAAAGTGGCTTGCAGCCAGAGCAATGTGTCCTTCTAGGTTATCACAGAGCACAACTTTAATGAGTACTGTGAGAAAGAAGAAAGTTCTGAGTTACATAATAGTAGAAAAGTTGGTTTATGATTTTTTTCCCCCCATTCGTCATAGAACTTGGATGTAGGAGAAGTTGATGAGTTTTTCTACAATTAAAAGGACAATGAGCCCAGTGTTTACCCATCGACTGTATATAAAGGATGGACTTCATGGACATCATGATATATTAGGGAAGTCCCATTTTTAAAGGCTACTTTTTAGAAGCTGGATGTGACAAGCCTGACAAGTTTCTTGCTGTGAAGCAGCAGGGCGCTGAACACTCGTTCAGCACTGACCTGTCAATCAAAAGGTAGGCCCGCCCTAATGTGTACCCTGCTTTGTCTGCCTTTTTCACTCTAATGAAGACCATAATTTATATATTAAGGATCATGCTGTATTCACTAAGAGTTGAAACTAGTGACTGAAACTATAAACTCATCAGGAAAGAGTCACCCCCTGCTGGTCATTAGAAACAATGCAGATTTAAGGCACTTCTGCATTGACTTCATTTGGGGCTAAATCCATTTTTTATATACAGTTTATGGTTTCACTTTTAAATAGATGCAAAGGTGGATGTGACACCAACAATGACCGTAAATGACAGACAAGCTTAATTTTAAAAGTTTCAGGTTCAAATAACAAAAACCAGAATAAAAACAACGTCTTGATTACCTTTTGAGTGTCTATGTCCAGACGGATGTTTCCCATCTCCACGTCAATCCTTTTGTTATTCTTCTCAGCCTCTTGGAGCAGAGCGCTGGTTCCTTGAAACTCAGACTCTTTTTGCTGCAACATTAAAAGACATAATGAATTGTGCTGTTCAATATATTTAAAAATGAATAAATCAATATGATTATAGTCAACCTTTTAAAGCTAATATAAAAGGAGAGAGTGGCATGGGTTATGGTCAGATAGTCCAAACTGAGTGAAGTGCATGTTAGCCATGAAAAGAGCTGGTGAAATTCTCTAAATACTAAGGAAAGGTGCATCAGGGCTTCCTTTATTACCTCATTTAGAACGGGACAGACTGGAGCATTCTTTATGAAAAGGTAATGCTGTCTAACAATTCAAAGTGACACCCCATCCAACTGTTCACTGTTATGACCAGCATGACTGATAAGTGACCCAGACTTATCCATCTTATGCCAAAACAGAGTTTATAAAGTGCTTTGACAAGCAAAAAGGAGAATACTCAGAAAGCTAAACACTGAGGCCAGAAGTTCAAAGAAAAGGAAAGAAACGTTGGTTTTTCACTTTGAAAGAAATCATCATCTTTGCACCAAAGCATCATATACTATTCAATCATCACGTTACCTCTTTGTATTTATCTCTTCCCTCATCAGCGTATTTAGCAATGTCTCTTTCCAAGGTGGTGATTTCCTTTAGTCTCTCTTCAGTGGATTTAATCTGTCAGTACAAGAGTTACAGTAGTTACTACATAAACATTAAAAATTCTGTTTAATAGAAATGTAAAAGTGCTCTAAGACCACTTTACACACTGTAGGGAAATGTGACTGTTGTTACTTACGGGGCTACATGCAAAGACATTTTTATAACTGTCTGTATTTTTTAAACAGTGCTGATTCACTGTAAAATGCCAAAGTTTCTAGATTAATATACTTGGTGGTTATGTGCAAGGAAACCTGATGATGTGCAACAGAGAGAAAGAAGGACACTTTACCACCAAAAGAGAAGTAACGTGGAAAGCAGGATAAAATGCATCAATATGAGAGTGAAATAAGATGCTGAAAGAGTACAGTGAAAAACAAACAAAAGTAAAATACGCTCTCCACCTTCTCCTGCTCTTCTTCCTCCCTCTGCCTCTCACCAGTTCCTGCTTCTCCTGCTGCAGCTTCTCCAGAGCAGCAGACAGAGGGCGCAGTTCTTCATTCGCCTCCTGTTGAACCACAAAGTTGGAGGAAAAATTCCCAACATTAAATATTTGTTTCCATTCCCCTAAAAATAAAAATGGGTCAATAAACAATAATACATATGATGCAAACAAAAAGTATAACTGCAAGTAACTTTTTACAGGCTTATGTAAAAGTATATGTATTAAAAATGTGAAAATTTTCCACGTAAAAATGAAAAATATAAACAGTACCCTGGTTTCTGTTGTTAAGACCTCTATCCTGGCAGTGATCTCTGCACACAGCTCCTCCAGGTGCTCCTGCTTCTGCTTGTCTTTGCTTAGCTGAAGCTGCTCATCTTTCGCCTCCATCACTGCACTTTTCAGCCTCTGAATCCTGCTCCTGCTGGTCCTGGATCTGTTTGTATTTGTGCTCCATTGTGCTGTAAGCTAGAAGGACACAAATAGAAAGAAAAAAAAAAGAAATCTTGTAACTTCTTCCTTTCTCCTTCACACTCTTGGTGTGAGGTGGACAATGTGCAGCTGTGCAGATAGAGACCCACTGTTTGACAGCACATTTTTTCAAGTAGATATTCAAACTACAGCTGTAGTAGTTTAATGTTTGCAGCCTGTCACCCCTCCACCTCTTTCTGTCTCTTTCCAGCAGTTGCTACATTATAAAGAAAAAAGAGGGGAAGAACTATTGAAGTCTTATTGTCATCTGTGCATATGTTGTTTAATATTTGCATGTATCTTTTTTAAGTCATGTCTCATTATTGTGTAGTTTTGACATTGTTTCTTATCAATTAGTTATCAAGTTTAGCTTCCAGGTATATTTATTTACAGCTTTAAATTAAATCAACAAGACATTGCACAAACACAAGGCCACGCAGAGATATAAAACACATATAAGAGATATAAAAGTCCAGTTTTATGCACCTTTGATTATCATGGGTTTCATTGGAGTAATTGGAAGTTAGTGTTAAAATCAGGGCTGTAAAAAACTGAATTTCCCTCTACATGGGATGTGTGCATGTTTGGTTGTATCCTACTGGTGTGTAGCTGGTGCTGAGTTTCTTGTTTCTACTGACCAAGTTTTTGAAATGTTTTGTCCAGGTCTACTTCCTGGAGTTGAACTGCCTGCTGGTCTATTCTCCTTTCCACCTCTACAAGGTCTCTCTGGAAAAAAAAACCCAAAAAAAAAACATCTCACACAAAGTAAGTTACAGTGGAAATAGAGTATCAGTTTGTCTCATTTGTCTCAGTTACATTTTTCAAATGCAGATCTAATCACTTTTCTGCTTTGACAGGCTGTTATTTGTAAATTACATGTCATGGAAATAAGGTGCCATCTGGAATAAACAGAGATTGGGACAGAAAGATAAAAAGTGAAAAAAAAAAAAAGGACAGACATGTGTAGGTAGTAGCTGTGTCTTTGTTCAAAACAGGCAGCGGTGGTCAGAAAGACTGAGACAGACAGGAGTTTGGTACCAGGTATGAGGCCATGAGAGAAATGTCCTGCAGGCAGGCTTTGGCTTTTTCCTCCTCAGACCTCAGAGCACCAAGCAGTCTCTGCTGCTCCTCAACATCGCCCTTCAGCCTCTCGACTTCTCTGTCCACAGTCTGCAGACATTTTTTCAACTCTGGGAGCTCATTTTCCTGAAATTGTACAATGGCCTCCCTGGGAGACATTAAAGAGAAACTTCATTAACAGACAGTGGATGAAATCCAGGGGGAAAAAAATCCAGATTCATTTGCTTTCATTTGATTGTGTTGCTCTTTGTTTAAGCCACATGCAGTTTGGGGTTAAAAACTATTCATTTGTTCTATTTGGTCAACTTTGAAGTTAATGTTAATTTACTTTGACTTGATTAAAACTGTCGCTTTGTGGATCTCTTTGTTATGTCCTGAATCAGTGGGTGATTTATGATTTTCTTTCATAAACGAGCTGATAAAACGAGCATTTGTAGTGCACATAGTTTATTGTGTGAACAATAAACATCTAATTATACAGATAATTTTTTTCCCCAAAACAGTTTCATGAAACAAGCTATGGAAGAATTATGAAAATAAAGATTTATAATTTTTCGCTCTGAATACTTTGTTGCCCTCCTCCAGTTGTGTATTACCAGGTTTAAAATGATTACGCTTTGGATAATAAGTTCACTTTTATTTGCTTTTTCAAAAAAGAAAAAAATATAATTCGACGGGTTTTCTTATTTTGGCAAAATATTAAGTTAATTTGCTTGTTGGATTTGGTTTAGTTTCTGAAATGTTTGTGGAGTCACACATGCACGTCTGAAAATTTGTTTTACAGCGAGCTCAAAGAAACTTTTCTCCTTCTTCAGTAGATAAATACAAAACCTGACATTTTATCTGCACATACATCCTTCTGATCTGAAAACAGACTTCTGCATTTAGAGCACTGTAAGTACAACCTGATAATCCTCTTTTTTTTACCATTTACATGAAATTCTACTTCAGTTTTGTAGATTTATCAAGCTAAAGTGCCACGCTTTCCAGCTTCTTTGCTGCCTTTCTCAGAGTTACATCACTGAACACTGGATAATTTCAGATTTTGTGAAATTAAATTGAAGCATCATTGTGATTTTTTTCACAGTTTTTTCTCCATTATTTACACACTAACCAGTGAACCGATTAAATATAAAAATAGACAGATAACACCAAATGGTCAGAAGTGAAGCCAGGACAAAAAGCCTGCTGTCACAGTGACACTGATGATACTAAATGTCAAACAACAGCAAATTTCTTTGGAGTTCACTTTGCAGTCCAGCTGTAGCTGAAAGTAAAAATGTAATTTCTGAATATTTCCTAACACCAAAGTCTCTTACACTGCACCTTACAGGCCGCAGAGCCACCATCTCCTCTCTCTTCCTCTTTGTCCTCTCCAGGTCCTGCTCAGTGATTTTCAGTTTGTCTGGTACCAGGCGTAGTTTAGACTGCATGTCGCTGATGACTTCCTGCACATCAGGCTCTGAGGGAAACGATCGGCGGCACACGGGGCAGCAGGGCTCCCTCTGCTCGCTCAGCTGACTGATGAACTGGGTGTACACTGCTTCGGTTCCAGCTAGCAGGGCTATACCAGGACAGATGGAGAACTGCAACTTCTGTAGTGTCACATAAATGTAATTCATACGGATACTACATTTCCTATGGATACTACATTTGGGGATTTTTCCTTTTAATAACAGTTCACCTCAAATCAGATTCACATATTTTTCCTCTTCCAGTTGTTCTGTTTACCCATCTAGATTGCTTTGGTGTGAGATTTGGAGATATCAGCTGTAGAAATGTTTGCCTTCTCTTGAATATAGTGGAACTAAATGGCACTTGTGGTGCTCAGAGGCTAATAAATAAATACATAAATAAATAATAAACTTGTTAAAGTATAGACAATAGAAACAAAAGAGATCCCGCATAAAACTGCTCACAAGAAGGTTTGAGGATTCTTTTTTTTTTTTGAGTAACCAGGTCATGATCTGGAAAGAGGAATTACTTCCAAATTCATTTTTTTTGATTTCATATGATTGAAATGTATTTATTTGAGGCTTTGAGCACCACAACATTAGTAGCATTATAGGAGAACAGAGATGTACAGTATATATGTACTTCTCTTCCTGTTTGAGACCATTTTCCTTTTGTCTTGAACATGTCGTCCACATCTTTTTGCAGTTTGCTCAGGTCCTGGTCCAGATCTTGACTGCTACAAACTTTAAAGAACTTCTCTTCGTCGCTGGCTAACTGCTGCTTCTTCTTAAGCAGCTTGGCAGCAATGTGGCTTTTGTTCTGCTCATTTGATTCCAAGTCCATTCTGAGAAAACCACAATGTAGCACTGGTGAATGCCAAGGAAAGATATTTTCAAAGCATTTACTTTCATCATGTTTATGTTTCAGTGTAAATACATGTTACAAACGGAAGTTTTGCAAGTGTGTCCCCGGTGCTGTTGATTTCCTCTGACTTGGAAGAGATCCAGTCCTGCAGCTCTTTCTTGCTTGGAAAGTGGCCAAAAAGGGACACCAGATCCTCACTGTGACGAGATTTGATCTTACCAATCTGCTTCTCCTTCTCTGCCTGGAGGACAGAAAGAGGAAAGATGAGAGGGGAGAAGCGAAAAGACAAAAAAGGGAAGTAGAAAAGCAGCAAGAAAGAATGATCAAAGTGAAAATTCAACATCAACTCTTTTCAAGTGAGTTCAGGTTTCACATTACCTTGTCCTTTTTCAGCATGTCCATCTGTGTGTGTGTTGAGCATCTCCATCTCTTCATCGAGCTGCCTCTGTGTGCAGTCGAGTTCAGCCTTTTCTCTCTGGAGCTCCACAACCTCGACCTTCAGCTCCTCCATGCTGGAGCTCTGAAGTACACTCTGCAGCTCACGCTCCTGAAGAGAAACACACACGAGAGAAATGTGTGATGCAGATATTGTAGCAGAAAGAGGAAATAAAAATGTACAGAACAGCCCTTTAGCACTTTGACAGGAAAGGAAGGGGAAGGGTGAATTTAAATCAGTCCCACGTGTGTGCCGAGAGGTGAAGAACAATGGCCCAAAGGACGGAGAGTAAAAAAGGAGGAGACCAGAACTTCTAAAACTTTTCTGAACATTTTTGCGAGTAAAGAAACAGAGTGGCAGTTCTGAGATTTCCTGGAAAGCAAAGCTGGAGATCTGATCTCTGGAAATTTCGGGAGAAACCTGCCTCAGAAATCTGCTCAGATACAGCGGAGGACCTTATTCTGCTTTTCCAGATTTTCTTATATATAATATTCTCCAATGATGGATGCCATTTTTTGTGAGGGAAGTAGAGCAGCTACTGTGTTGCCAGTTAGAGATGCAAACAATTTTTGGACCGTGAAAGTAAGATGCACAGAAGATGTACGAATGTAAAAGGATTATTTTGATTTTGATGTAGTCTTATTATATTTAATGTAAAAGCTTAACATGTACATTTTCATAACATCATAAGTCTTGCCATGACAGCCCCTCAGTGGCACTTCAAAACGGGTTTACATCACCTCAACAATGCTCATATTAAACATGACCAGTCTCAAATAATGAGGTCAGAGAGAGGGGATATTGCTAATATGGTCATCTCAGGCCCCACCCACCTGCTTTTCAAACCTTCTGTTTGCACGGGGCAGCCAAACAGAAGGCAGTTGACTTAAAGGGAGAGGAGCTAAAACAACTTGTTTCATTTTGAGCTGTGAATCATGGAAAGCTACTCTAGTGGAGTCTAAGAATAAAAATATGGAGCTGGAAATGAGCAACATTGTCCAATGCAAGTGACAAGTATAATATTGCCAATCTCTGATACACAATTTGACAAATATGTCCAACTGAAAAGGAGAATATATATATATAAAAATCAGCCTGCGATGATTCACCTAAAAAAAAAACATCATCAGTGTGTGTGTGTATTCTCACCGCTTCAGCCAGTTTATTTTCCAGTTCTTGCAGTTGAATAGACAAATCCTCCAGTCTTTGCAGTTCTTCCATGATGGTCTTCAGCTCTTGCTGTTTATTTTGCTGCTCATCCCTTTTCATCTCCACCATTCTCTCCATGCAGGTCTTCCAATCCCTCATTTCATCAATAGACTGCTGCTTCTGCTGCTCCATTTCCTGCAGCTGTGCCTGAATGGACAAAATAGTAAGAAGAGGAGGATGAATTGGAGGAATTATGAACAGCTTTTTATCAGACCTTTTTTTGTAGGCATCTTAAGTTGGATGTCTGTGGCTTAATGTGCCAAATAATGTGTGTTTGATACTAGAATTCTGTTTTCACAATCATCTGTGCTTATCTGCAATGTTATAGCCAGTTGTCTGATGTGGAAACCTCTGCAAATACACTGAGACTGCACTTGTCAGTGAGGCAGGAGACTTCTTGTGTCTAGCAGTAAATATTTTTATGTGGAAAATATTCACAAATTTAAATGTTGTGGATTTTGAAATTAAACAAAGCCATAATTTTATCTGTCTCTGGATTTTTAAAATACAAAAAATGACTTTTTTTCCCCAAGTATAATTATTTTTGGAGCATTTCAGTTTTTTCTTTTCATAAGATGGAGTATTCCTTACCACAAGCTTACCGACTGCCTCTTTTTCCTGCTCCAGTCTCTGTGTGACACGATGGTAAAAGCTCTCAAGTTGAGGAGTGGTAAAGGGCGGCTGGCTGTAATCCTCCATCTCCAGATAGAATGACAAAGAGCAGACCTGTGAGACAGATGGTATGTGAGCGAAGAAAAGAGCTTTTGTTTACTTGTATGACATGTAATCTTTTTCCATAGTTACTGTCATTGTTGGCTCTGATTAAGTCCCCCTTATTTCATTTACAGACCTGACGTCTGCTATATCGAGACAGAAACAAACAAATTAAAAGAGCAGAGGGTTTTCTTTTTTCTCACCAGGGTGTCACGGTTCTGTGTTCTTAGCGTGGCATTCAGCTTCCTGTTGTAGACGCCCTGTGGACAAAATGAGGGGTCTTTCAGTTGCTAATGCTGTATTGACAGGCTTGGGAGCGGCATGTGGCTCAGGAGGTAAGAGCCGGTTGTCTGATAACCAGAGAGTTAGTGGTTTGAATCCCCGCTCCATCCCAGTCTTTCTGCCGTTGTGTCCTTGGGCTAGACACTTCACCCACCGTGCCTCCAACACTGGTATGAATGTTTGGTGGTGGTCGGAGAGGCCATTGGTGAGGATTGGCAGCCACGTTTCCGTCAGTCTGCCCCAGGGCAGCTGTTGCTACGGATGTAGCTTACCACCACCAGTGTGTGTTTGTGGAGTGAATGAATAACGGATTCAATGTAAAGTGCTTTGGGTATCTTGAAAACTGCTATATAAATCCAATCCTTTATTTTTCACCCTTTAAACATGGAAAATATTGCACATGAACAAGAATCAGCAGATATGAGACTGGTCAGATTAAAGTTAGTGTCCAGAAACACAAATCAATAGAATAAGAGTCGTGACTGTTTCATGAACTGCAGTGAGACTGTGTTACTCCCACCACCACCCTCTAGATGCAAAACATCACAACAACATGGTTGGTCAGTGGCAATGATGGTCCCAGAGCAACATTAATGGGATGTTGAAGGAACAACACCAACACAACGATATCGGATACACCTGCTGAAAGGTGTGCTTTTCATATTCAAGTCTGGAGGAAAATATTAGGAGCTACTCTGGTAAATACAGGTGTGTGCACCTTGTTCTACCAGCAGATCAATTCAATTCAATTCAATTCAATTTTATTTATATAGCGCCAAATCACAACAACAGTCGCCTCAAGGCGCTCTACAATATTAGACAGAAAACCCCAACAATCAGACGACCCCCTATGAGCAAGCACTTGGTAACAGTGGGAAGGAAAAACTCCCTTTTAACAGGAAGAAACCTCCGGCAGAACCAGGCTCAGGGAGGGGCAGCCATCTGCCGCGACCGGTTGGGGATGAGGGGAAACAGAAGAGAGCAGAGGGAGACAGGACAAACATGTGGCTCAGGCTCAAGATCATTCTTGACTCCAGTGAGTCTCTGGCATTCTCGGGCAGCGATCTTCAGCTCCTGCTGGCATTCTGTCAGCTTCTGCTCCTTCTCCCTCACTGTCCTCTGGTGGTTCTCATAAGTATCTTGTAGCTGCTCGTCCGAACCCTGAAACACCTGCCGCACACACAGTTCACTTGTTTTGGAGATCAATGAGTACGGTTTAGCAAAATGCCAGAGTCCTAAGATTTGATTCCAGTAGGAACTTCCCATTCCCAGATCAAAAAGTTCTGGGAATGGGCCTCTACAAATCAAAAACCTAACCTGATTTAAATTTAGCCAATCTCCCATTCAGAGTTATCTTCTTGTGCACCTTTGTACTGTTTTCAGCATGGTTGCTATTTTTAAACTGATCTATGAAAGTCCTGTTATCTCCTATGTGCCTTTGTGATGTGTGCTAGATCCAATCCAGTGTGTCAAACTGATTTTCATTTTCAGGAACTGGAAAAAGTCATAGGGAGGCAAGTCTGGCGAGCAGTCCAGGTGACAAGCAAAAATTTTGTTGGTATGGACAAAAAAATGGGAACACAGTAATCTAAAAATAGCAGACATGCTGAAAATAATGTTAAAACAGAGAATGGGACAGATGGATGTTTGTATGCATGGACATGGACAATGACCACAGACAAAAAAAAAAGGGGGGGGGG
>VUQI01031611.1:33162-45912 GCA_015106735.1 Paratilapia polleni
CACACACACACACACTACCACAAACACACACACACACACACACACACACACACACACACACACACACACACACACACACACACACACACGAGCACACAACCACACAAAGAAAGAGATCAGGAATAGGACAGCCCACTCTGTCTGCTCAGAAACACTTCTGCATAGTTTAGGAGGCTCAGAAGCACCCATGAGGAGAGGATGAGTGAAACGGGCTGGAACGGCAGGGAATTGGCTCAGTGATTTAAATGCTCACTAGATAAAAAGAGAAAAAAATAAAATAAATAAATGGGTTACTTCAGTCAGTGGCGATAACCAATTTCTCATTCCCGCTCTGTAAAGCCTGTCGGTTTCAGTGGGATTGTCAAAGCGGGGTTATTCTGTGAGCAAAAAGGCTGAGAGAACGAGAGAGAGAGAGTGTCACCCAGTGTCCCACAGAACTGAGCTTAATTCTAAGCCTTAAAATCAGTTTGAAATCTACAGATCACGGGACATACAAAATGTGAATGAAATAAATTGCATCATATTTGCGGGGGAGGACCAAGCGCCTGCGTATTGGGGGGGGGTCTACCAGAGGCCCTGCCAATCATCCAGCACTCCTGGGATGGAGGAGGGGGAGGTGTGGGGTGCGGTTCATTTCTAAATGACAGCCACTTGTCACAGCTTTGGAGCCCCAGCACTCTTCACATCCCCACATCCCCACATCCCGCAGGGGGGGGAGGGAGGGGGGGGATGCTAACGTCAGACATCATGTGACCCGAGCTTTGAATGAATCTTTGGTTGCTTTTCTCATCATGTGGCGGAAGATGTTGGTGGTGGATGCAGATATTATCAGAGGAGCTGGGGTTTAACACAAGGTGGGATGAGGTTTTTTTTTTTTTTTTTTCCCAGTTTTTTGTGAGTTTATTATTCATCATTCCTGCAGAGTGATTTATCCCGGTCTGAGATGTGTCTTTTACATGAGCTGTCAGGTCAGTCTCTTTTTGTTTTAGGACTGCTGTCCTAGATTGCATTCACGTCTGCTGTGTCATTTATATCGCTGCTTTTACTGTTAAAAAAAATGCCCACTGCTTGAAATGCAACTAGATGTTGTTTTGATATGGTGCAGTTACAAAGTCCTCAGTGTTTTGTGGTGATTCCACACTGGATACCTTAATGTTAACTAAATGTAGCTGTGCTTTACTTGGCATATTATTCAAAAGGAACATTTCTCAATGGCAGCAGATTTATATACTGTATTTTTGTATTTTTTAATATTTAATATACCAAATTGTATTTCCTAATTGATATTTATTTCATTTTACTTGAAGGAACAAATTGCAATACTTTTATTTAATTTTGTATTCAGGAGAGAGAGTAATGCATGTCTGTCTTTTTTTTTTTTTTTTTTTCCGTTCACTTTATTTTTGAGGGTTTTTTTGGTGAGGGTCCAGTATATTTAACAAGAATCATGTTTAATTTAATTTAATTTGATTAGTTGTTCATTTTTGTTAAGTGGCAATTGCACTATAACGTTTAAAATCCAGTTTTACTCTGTGTCTTCTAGGTAGGTATGACCAGTACATGTTTCCTCTTACTATACTGGAACAAATTGCTATAACAATACATGAAACTTTCTACAGTAATGTGCCGTTCTTTGTGAACACACTTGAATTCTTTAAATCGTGACCCATTTGGGGAAAAAGTGTATGCAGCAAGTTACTGCACAACAATACGTTATATTACAGGATTTCTTTTTCTTCTTCAGTTAAGCCAGACTTGAGTGTCACTCATTTGCTTGAGTACCCCCGTAGCTCGTCTGAGCAAAGTTATGGTGCATCAGTTCCTCATTTAGCACACAGTAATCAGAAAGAAATTAAAATGTAGAGTTAAAATATTGTAACAGCATGAGTAGGCGATTGCTCAGAATCTGGACAGTTACACGCTTGGGAGTGCAAAGTCTCGTGGGAATGTAAATGTTTAATTGAAATCAATTTAATTAATTTAGTATCGTCTTTCACTTATACTACTTTAATACATTTAACAGTAATAAAGTGTTTATTAAAATTACAGTAGGAACATTAAAATACCAATATCATGACAATGTTAAGATGTAAAGCTTATATTCCATACATCACACTGCTGTAGTACCTTTTACTGTAAGAACCTGTTGTTGGAGATTACAGTGGGTAAACTGTAAAATAACAGTATTGTACTGGCAAATCTAGCTATCAGTATTTAATATAGTGATTTAAAAGGAAAACTTGTTAAAGTGTAAGAACTGCTGATGAACAATAAATATTGTATACTTAATAAATTGGGTTGTTCATGAAAATTGTTGCTGTTGCTTCAAAATACCACATTAAAAACAAAAAAATTCTCCTCAGAGTGTTTTCCAGGAACTGACGAAACCCCTAACTGATTCAGCACACACATGTTGTATTGAAGCTCTTGCTGTGATGTGAGTAATTCGGTATGCTGCTCTCTCCTGGCAGAGGAACACTAATTATGCAATTGACTCAACATCTAATTCAGTCTGATAAAGGAGGACACGGTTTGTTTTACAGTATCAGGATACATTTGCTATTCAAGCCTCAAGTCTCTAATGCTCACTGTGTCTCTCTCCTTTACCAGCAGACCTTACAAACAGCAGCACTTGGCAGAGTGGTCGTCTTTTTACTGTGAGAGTTTGTTATTATATTTAGAAATGGCAGCTTATTGATCGATGTGCTTTTTTCTTGTTTTTCTCTCTCTTTCAACTAGTAGCTCAGGGCCACGTCTGTCTGGCTCGTTGGAAACTCCAGGCGGATTGCTGTGCTGAGGGGAGTCTGAGAACAGGAAGCTGGGCGCTGTGGGATCTGAGCCAATGACCTGTAGGAGGAGAGCAGCAGCATAGAGGGTTGATTAAAATGGGGTAAGTTTAGAAGATCAGACAGCATGCTGCCAGCAGGAACTGTTGGCTGAAACATGACAATTTTGCTCCAAAACTGATCTCTGCAACATGATGCTCACTGTTAGGTAAACTCTGCCTGGTCAGAGAGGAGGGCAGATGTGCTGATGGCAAACTATAGACACTGACTCGCTTAAAACACACTGATGTGTCTGCACACAGGCAGAAACACACATTAAGAAACAAACATCAGAGCTTTAAGGCATAGTTCTCTGCCATAAACTTAATGCTTAATCATGCAGTTAGGAGTTTTTTTTATGCTAGATTTTCTTCATAAGTGCCAAGAAAACGGGGTGACACTGCACGGAGCAGATGAGGCAGAGAAGTTAAAAACTAAAGACCTTCAAAGTGTCACCAGTGATTTAGACACATCTGTGAGCACATTAAGTATAGGTATAAAAGTTGATACCAGGATAAACTGTGTAAATGAATGAAATATAATAATATCATGGGGGGGGTTTTTTCAGAGGTTGAAAAATACTGATATAAGAGCTCTATCTTTCAATATGAAAAGCAGTGTGGAGATTTTTGGCCATAATGCACACCGCCACGTTTGGTGAAAACCAAACACAGCATATCAGCACAAACACCTCATAGCAACTGTCAAGTCATTGAGTCAACCATGAACTCCTCTGTATACCAAAGTATTCTAGAGTCAAATGTGAGGCCATCTGTCTGGCAGCTAAAGCTTGGCCCGAACTGGGTCATGCAACAGGACAATGACCCCAAACACAGCAGCAGATCTACAACAGAATGGCTGCAAAAGAAAAGACTCAAGGTGTTGCAATGGCCCAGTCAAAGTCCAGACCTCAACCTGATTGAAATGCTGTGGTGGAATCTTTAGAGAGCTGAGCATAAACGAATGCCCGCAAACCTCAATGAACTGAAGCAACGTTGTGGTGAGTGGGCCAAAATTCCTCCACTATGATGCGAGAGACTGATCAAGTCACACAGAAAACGATTACTTCAAGTTTTTGCTTCTAAAGGTGGTTCCACAAGCTACTGAATCATGGGGTGTACTTCGTTTTTCACAGGACTGCATAGAGGCTAGGGATCTTCCTGGCAATTAATTTCTTAGTCGACTAAACAAGAAAAAAAAAATTAGACTAACCGACTAGTCTAAAACTAAGAAACACTCAAGATATCAAGTTGAATTTGAGAACTGTTTAACGGACAGTGTCAAAAACTGTCTAAACAAGGCATTTGAAACCATTAATAACATTCTTCAAATACCGCTTAACTCTGTGGCACCTCACATCGTACATTATGAATATTGAATGTCATGCTCCAAACAAACAATGAAGAAGAAGAAGAAAAAAATGCTTAAAATAAATTAATTTTCTTGTGCATTATGAAAACTAGTTGGTACAAAAGATGTTATGGAGTATTAAAATATGACAAATTAACGTCCAAAAAACTAAACTGCGACTGAAAAGTGCGCCACATTGTGCCATGCATTATGACTGATGCACAGTGTCCTACAACTCATGACAACCATCTCAATAAAAGTTAAAATCTAAAATAATAACAAAAAATAAATCACCAGCTTTCAAAATAACTAACAAATAACAGGCCTACAACAGGACACAACAATTTACTGGCACTGGGCATCAATTAAAACGTTAACAATTAGATTAAACAACTAGTAGGTCTGGTACCAACTAGTGACAATAGTGACCATTAGTCGACTAGTTGTGCACATCCCTAATAGAGCCCTGTGAAAACTTTATTTTTCACATGACTGTATGTTTGTAGCATTAATATTGGACTTCACTAGAAGTGATTGGCATACTTCTAACTAGAAAATGCAAAACTTGGTCAAAAATAACTGACATTTACACACTTTATAATTTTAAGTTGAAGGACTTAGTAATACACAAACTGACTCATAAAATTTGAGACTTTTTTGTCGGTGTTCTCAGTAATGCAGTAACTCTGACACTGAATCCAATCATATGAATGATTTATTTCCTCATTTTGAAGCTGTCCTCTTCACGCACTCTGCCATCATATCTCAAGAAATCAGCCCCTGTGCATGCTGGACATGGTGGCTGATTTACTTTCCGGCTGGTGGGGATGAATTATTCCTCAGTTAGCTTGGAGACAGAGGGAGCAGAGAGAGCGAGACCTCCAGAGAGCATTTACTCTGGCAGTAATTCAACCAGAGAAAGGCAGAGAGAGAGAGAAAGAAGGAGAGGCATAGGCATGCTGAGCAGCATGCTCCCTGCTATTCAGGCACTCACATTCATGCTAATTTAAAGCCAAATTTCACATATCAGCGTTTTTTTTTTTTCTTTTCTAACATCTGAACTATGCACACGCATATGTGTCTACTAAACAGGATTACAGAGAAACTGCTAAAAGAAATCACTTAGTTTCACAAGTAGTAAGTCAAAACTTATTATTTTCATGTGCATATTATATTCATTTTAAAGCCATTATTTTCTTGGGTATAAGAGTGGTTATAGACTGACTGGTTTTGAACTCATTGAAAGGTATTAATGAAAAGATTGTGTATTGCACAAGAAATTGTCAGCCAAACACCTAACAAATACAAAACACTATCTCAGTGATTAAGAAATATTAAGATAGTGAGGATTATAAAGCAGCAGCCATTCAAAATATGTAAAAACGGACTTGAAATAACAATATTTCCCTAGACCATTAAACATGATTCAACCACATGAATGAATATAAGAAACAGAAAAAGCTGCAGTTGTTCTACAGTCAACAATAAAAGATTCAAACTAACAAGGTGTTAGTTAGTTCTTCTTTCTCTATAGTACATATGAACTACTAAAATGCACAAATTAAGTGTTATTCAAACTTGAGTAAAAAGTACATTTGTGCTGATTAGGTAGGAGGACAGTGTATGTGAGATTACGTCAAAATGTACTACTATGTGTGTGTCCATGGTAGTGAAGGAGCATGTGACCCTGTGCAGTGCTTTGTTTTTGGACAAAAAAATGGGAAAAAAGTAGAAGTGAGATATATCAGGCTTTGGAAACACACACACACACACACACACACTACTTGTTACTGCATTCAATGCACTCTTCTTTTTTTTTAAATACAAAATGTATAAATATATCACCAGCCTTCTCCTTGAATAATGATTAAGAAAAAGATAAAAAGATCGTGTTTTTGTGAATGCAGTGTGATTTTCAGCCTCTGGTGTTAAAAGGATTCAGTTCAGACAAACAGATTCATGTTCTTGTTTTCTGTGCACTGTTCATTTAATAAGCAGCCGACGAATAAAAATCTGAGGGAGCGCGCCTACTGATTAACTCCGGTCGCAGGGATGCTTACCTCTAACCATGTAAGGAATGGCAATTTACTTATTACCGCAAAACCTCAGAGAAGCGTGGCGGCCTGTTCGTGCTTTAGCATTAGTGAGCATCTGAGTCTGAAGATGATTTGGATTTTATTATTCACATAATGCATCAGGGATGAGCCCTCTGAGTCCCTGTTTCATAACCATAGTCATAATCACAGCCATGACCCCCGCGCTACTCGCTGTGATGTAGACAGAATATGAGATATGGAGGATGAGAATTTATATCGGGTGGTCAACTTGCTATTTGTACTCATTAAAGAGAGAGAAAAAGCCACAGTATACCCAGTGCCATCTTGCCAGCTCTCTTGGCTCCAAATCTGCAGCTATACTGTCTGGTTAGTCAGAAGGAAAAAGCAGAACCATCCGCCAGAGGACTGCTAGGCAGTTATCTTCATTACTGTCCCCTCAGCTTACCGCTTTCTCTTAACATCACAGTCATTTCCTCTTTGTCTGTCTCATCTTTGTCTCGTTTACTAGCTCTCTCTCTTTTTTTTTTTCACTATCCTACACTATCTGTCTCTCAATCGCATGTTTTAATAGCCTGACAAGCCAGGCAATAATCCCTCTATTATTATTCTAGCTGCAGAGAAAGAAAAAAGAAATAGCCCGAGGGGGTAGACAGAGCGGCATTTATATAATATAAATGTGATTATTCTGGTGAAGGAAACATGCTTCAGAGACACTGTCTCTGTGTCCAGTGCCATGGTTATCCAATATATGTGGACTGTATAGTTGTCTCTGTGGCTGACAAAGTCTGACAAATCTCTATCACATGGCTAAAGCAAGTGTATGAAGTCTGATCTGAGCTGAGCTCTATTATAAAACCATTTTACAATTTACTCTAAAGAATAATATTTCAGTATTGAGCTATGTCATGGTAAGGCAAATTGGCAAAACTGCATATAAGATTATTAAATTCATGTTTGAGGCTGTGATGTAATGTTACTAGATGTAAAGTCATTCTGTCAACATTTTGCTTGGACCCACTAATAAAGACATTTTGTCCTTTCTTGTCTTCATCCCTGCAGACTGCAGCTCTATGTACCAGCTCACTGCGAGTCTGAGGGCCACTCACTCTGCCCACAGCCATGCCAGACGTGAAGCCCCCCCCGCCATGTGAGGCTACCTCCTCCGTCACAGCCTCTGCCAGCTCCCCTGCTGGCTGCACCTCTCCCCTCGACCTTGTCATGGACATGGAGCCCTGCATCACCAACCTCCCCCTGTCCCCTGACCCCCTGTCCTCCTTCCCCCAGCATGGAACCAGCATCCCTCACTATCCAGGCTTTCATGGACCTCCCTTTCCACTCATGGCCAGGTGTAACAGCAGCACCTTGCTCACTAACTTGGGGTTGAGGTACTGTTCCAGCAGACAGAGCCCCCTTGGGATGGAGTCAGGTCAGGGAGTGGCCCCAGGTCCTTGCATTCATACTGGAAACAATGGTAACAGACCTTACAGGAGTATGGAGAACTTGAACTGGAACACTTTGACAGATTCTGGTCTGTACACACTCAGTGGTGCTCCCTACAGGAGCGTGGACAGTGAGTTTATCTTACGCTACACCTCCACTAGCCACTGGTATGATGGGCCTACAGACAGATCCCATGGGCTAGTGCCCAACCCAGAGAGCCTTGCATTTTACCCTCGACCTGGGCTTCCCAGAAAGGACCTACCACTCTTTCCTCAGTTGCTGTTTCCAAGTGGAATGGGAGATGAATGGGATGCAAGAAAGGGCCTGAGAGAGAAACTCCGCCTTCAGAGTGCAAGGTCAGCCATTGAGCCTCTTAAGTCCCTCCCACTGCGGCCCCAGGTGTCCACATGTGCTGCACCCATTGAGCGGGAGAGTGCACATCACAGGAATTCAACAGGTCCTGTTTCCAGGCCGGCATGCACGGTGCGGATCACCAGCCCTGAGGAGATCAAACAGGAGGTCTTGAGGCGCTTACAGCTCCGTCGGCAGAATAGTAGCCCCAACCTGGCTCTCCACAGCTCCCCATCCACCCAGAAAGCAGTTAAGACATCCTACACAACAGACAATATTGCAGGTAACAGAAGTGGATCAGAGTACCGAAGACCTCCTTTGGGACGCCTACATATCCCTACTTTTGAGGAGTTTAAGAGGATGAGGCAGATGGAGAGGAAGCAGAGCCTTGAGTCCACAATGGATGCTACAGTATCTGGAAAACAGCCACAGGATGCAGGAGAATCAGACGGCAAGATGCTCCCTTCTGACCCTCAGTCTGGTTCTTGTGGAGAGCAGAAAGGAGATCTTGAGGAGGTGAAGGGAGACAAGTATACATGTGAATGGACAGGCAGTGGTGATAAAGGTCTGCAGACCATCGCCTCCTCAGAGAAACATACATTTAACAGTGTGAACAGTAACAGCACTGCAGCTCCTGCTCCGTCCTCCATCTCTGATACTAGCACATACTCTCCCATCCGCACAGGCCCATCTCCACGTTCACCCCTGCCACCCCAGTGTGGCTCAGCCCAGGAAAAAGCCGGCATCATGGGAGTAGATGATGGGAGCGCCAAGCGCAGGAGGAGCAGTCTGGAACCTGCTGGGTCGGTTCCCTTTCCGCCCAGCAGGGAGAACTTGGAACGGCCCTCCAGCTGCTGCCCAGCTCTTCTTCTGGAGGGGACTGACCTGTCTAGATATGGAGCCAAGATTTACAAGATGAAGGATGGTCTCATCGGCTCCGCACTGGACCTAATCAAGAAGAGGTAAGTCTAAGAGGCATGACAGGAGGAGAGAGAGGAGCACAGTGTATGTGTTATTGTCTGAAGTATTTTGTTTGCTTACTAAAGTAAAACTGACTAGATAATATTACATAGTAGGGGTGGGAATCACCATGACTATGGTTTTGTCCCCTGCCGACCTGGCGTGCTACTGCACAGATAATGGCTCCATCATAACCAAAGATGCAATATGTTTAGAATAAATTACTATTTATTAAATATAAATGACTACTGAAAAGAGCCATTTGGCACGAGGAGTAGGTTTACCACTAACACTTAACTTGCAATGACAGATTTTAGGATTAAGTTCTTAAACCAACTTTGACGAACAGTGTCTCCAGAGTTTAAGTTGATATAGTAAATGTGGTCAGTAAACAGTTGCTTTTTTACACAAACAGCAGATACAAAGCAACATTATCATTTATTTAGAGCAGGTAATATTGATCATTGTCATTGTAAGTTAAAGTATACTAACAATAAAAGTTCTTTAAGCATAGTCCAATACCAATTTCTGTTTTCTTGCAGAGAGATTTAAAATCAAATGTAGATGATGTTTTGTTAGTTTTCAGAAGCACTCAACATAATGCATGGCTTTTACTTTTAACTGACTACTGACTACCTGCAAAGACTGAATAGTTGTTAAAGCTGTGAAAGTCCTTTGTGTTTGACATCACCTTTGATTGTTTTAAAATCCAGTTAAATCTTCTTGATGGAATAAATTAAATCTCATAGTATACATTATCTGGGCCCTGTAGGGGCTTACAGCTGCAGACATGCATGTGTTTATCAGTGAAGTGTATGCAGGTAAACTTCCAACGTGGTATCAGTGTGTGCTGGTCCATCTGTTCAAGCCTGCACGTGCTGTTGTGTTATTGATTTATCTCGGTTATTGTGATAACAGCTGTCGGAGCTAACAGGGTTGGCTCTGCAGACGAGACTGTGGGTGGGAGCCTGGCATGAGGCATGACAGACTGGAGGACTGGCACTGTCCCTGCAGACTTGCTGTTTCCCTGTCTCTCCTCTCTCAGTGTCAGCTGTTGGCTAAATAAATGCAGGCTTCACTCCATTGTGGTTCATTCTGATCAAGGACAAACAACACAAGGGTGTGTTTTACAGCACCGTGCTCTCATTTAGACCTCCATGCAGTGTAAATATTAGACCCCGAACACAGAGCTGCTTGATAAGGTCAGTTGAGAAATATAAACTCCACCCCCCTACAGGCTGGAGGCTTTGATAAATGGGAGATAGCCGGTATCTTTCCCTGCCTGTCAGGACGCTCCTTGGACTGTCACTCTTTTGTCTGCACTGCTAGAAAGAATGATGGATGTCTGCATGAAGGCAGCAGAAAAATATCTGCTGTGTGTGTGAGATTGTATAGATACAGAATATGTTCAACATGTAAGAGAGCAGAGCTGCAGTTATTTTTTTTATGATCAGTCTTTATAGTCTATAAAGCAGTGAAAAATGCTCCATGTGATGCCTTCAGGATGCTTGTTTTTTTTTCCAGTCATTTATATAACTAGACCAGTAGTGGGTGGCAGCTCTGTGGGCCTGCACTTTGTCACAGTGGTTGTTAGCATGTTGTCAGTTTGCTTAATAATACTAAATACAAAGAATAGCTGAGGCTGGATGTGTTTAATTCTGATTTTGTCATAAACCAAAGTATTAGATAGATGTTGACCAGATAATGGGGCTATATGAAACATTAGCGGATGTGGAAAGTAAGAAAAGTTATTGAAATTCTTTCTGAAAGATTTATGCAATACAATTTTGTGGCAGTACTTCCAAAAATTTCTGAAAGGTTTGAATAAAATCCACAGGTTTGAATCATAGTGAGAGTAAAGGAAAAGGCATGAATGTCCATGCAAAGTTTCATGGCAGTCAATCCAATAGTTGTTGAGATATTTCACTGTCTCCCAGTCCACTAATCAATTACTCAGCTAATGCTGTCAGCACTATTACAGTGCTCATAAAGCCCATGCACATCTCCAGTAACCAAAGTGGATTCAACTTTCATGTGCAAAAAGCACCCATAATGCAACACACCCCACACTCTCCTGAGATTTAAATGCAGCCTGAGGCTCTGTGAATGTTTTAATACTTGAACATTTATTAATTAATTAAACATGACAGTATTCTGTGTGATCTCTGCTCCATGGGGTATTCAATGTGCACTGTAAGTCTCTTTGTTTAGGTGTATCATGCAGCACATTGTGCTTTAGCTGCATTATTACAGTAATATTCATATTATTACACCTGGGAGGGGCTTTTATAGGCTAGAAAGTGAAGCATAAAGCTGCACCACTGAGTTAATTGTACTCTGCAGTAAAGGTGTTATATATATGGCATGTAGAGGGAGGTGTGTATATATATTTTATTTTTATTTATATCTGTTTTCTGTGTGTTTGTCTCAATTAAATGCACTCGCTCAATGAGATATATATTGAATTCATTTAAGTGATAGATGCATCAGTACAAATGACAGCCAGGCTAATTTCAGTGTCACATCTTGCGGTGTTGAGCGATGATCTATCACATACAGCAGTTTCCTGATAAATTAAACTACAGGTTATTGCATCCCATGCATCATCCAGAGTGTGACAGCTAATACTGTGATAGAAATGCATTTTAATGACAGTTTGTTCAAGAGAAAACAGATTGGACGCTTCAGAGCTGCATCCTCAGAGCAGTATTAATTATATTGGGCTTTTTGCCATGCTCGGACCAGTCTGATTTCGACACCTTCATTTGCTGTGTTGGCATTTTTTTGATTGTGTAATGAGAAACAAAGTGCAGGTTGCTACAGCTTGATGTCATTTAATATGCAAAAAAAAAAGTATTTGGGCTTAAGAGCACGCAGCTGCCACACAGGATAAGAAGGATGTTGAGAAATAATTTTTACGACATGTCCAGAAAGAGCTGAGCAGTTTAACTGCTTTGGGAGGGACAGAGCTCAGAGAGACACAGTTATGTAAGAACCATTAGAGTAATAAGACCTTGTGTTAAGTCAGCACACACACTGAAGAGAAGCCAAAGGAAATTTTGGCTTCTCTTCAGAGCTGGTGCTGAAACATTTGTTTCCAGAACCCACTGATCGTGGGTTCTGGTCCCAGCATCTCAAATGTGAAAACTTGCGGAACCTCTCAGTTTAATATATTAAACTGAGAGTTTTAATATATTAATATTTTTGGGTTATTATTTTCTACCATTTCACAACACTTTATGATAAATCAGAAATGTAGCAAGCAGATTAGTAATGAAACAATCACAAACTGCAGTTCTGAACATAAAAGAGATTTGAATAAGAAGAAAATGTAAATATACACTATACTGCAAAAAGTATTCGCTTGTCTGCCTTCACACACATATGAAGTTGAGTAACATCCCATTCTCAATCCATAGGGTTTAATATGATGTCGGCCCACCCTTTGCAGCTTCAACTCTTCTGGGAAAGCTTTCCACAAGGTTTAGGAGTGTGTTTATGGGAATTTTTGACCATTCTTCCAGAAGCACATTTGTGAGGTCAGACACTGATGTTGGACGAGAAGGCCTGGCTCACAGTCTCCGCTCTAATTCATCCCAAAGGTGTTCTATCAGGTTGAGGCCAGGACTCTGTGCAGGCCAGTCAAGTTCTTCCACACCAAACTCACTCATCCATGTCTTTATGGACCTTGCTTTGTGCACTGGTGCGCAGTCATGTTGGAACAGGAAGGGGCCATCCCCAAACTGTTCCCACAAAGTTGGGAGCAT
>VUQI01031612.1:0-10872 GCA_015106735.1 Paratilapia polleni
AAAACAACCCCACACCATAATCCCCCCTCCACCAAACTTTACAGTTGGTACAATGCAGTCAGACAAGTACCGTTCTCCTGGCAACCGCCAAACCCAGACTCGTCCATCGGATTGCCAGACAGAGAAGTGTGATTCGTTAATCCAGAGAACATGTCTCCACTGCTCTAGAGTCCAGCGGCGGCGTGCTTTACACCACTGCATCTGACGCTTTGCATTGCACTTGGTGATGTAAGGCTTGGATGCAGCTGCTCGGCCATGGAAACCCATTCCATGAAGCTCTCTATGCACTGTTCTTGAGCTACTCTGAAGACCACATGAAGTTTGGAGGTCTGTAGCTATCAACTCTGCAGAAAGTTGGCGACCTCTGTGCACTACGCGCCTCAGCATCCGCTGACCCCGCTCTGTGATTTTACGTGGCCTACCACTTCGTGGCTGAGTTGCTGAAATTTGAAATTTCACGACTGGACTTATTGCACAGGTGGCATCCTATCACAGTACCACGCTGAAATTCACTGAGCTCCTGAGAGCGACCCATTCTGTCACAAATGTTTGTAGGAGCAGTCTGCAAGCCTAGGTACTTGATTTTATACGCCTGTGGCCATGGAAGTGATTGGAACACCTGAATTCAATGATTTGGATGGGTGAGTGAATACTTTTGGCAATACAGTGTATAATGTCCACAAAATCATGCATTCTGGACCACTGTGTAGAAGTGTGGAACCTGCAGAGGAGGAGGGCATCATTTGGGCGCTTTTCACTGTATTTTGCACCAGAAAACATTGTGTTGCATGTCATTGTAAATGGATTACATCATAAGAGTGGTTGTGTTAATTTCATCCAAGCCAGAGGTCTAAATTATCATCAGTTTTACAGCCTTCTTACTGAGAAGGACATTACCCATGGCCTCCATACCACACAGACATAAAGTGGTTAAATGAGAGAGCCGTGCTGATGCATTTCTCATTTCTTTTTCTGAAATGACTGTAGACGCTTATGTGGAAAAACTGAGACAGTTTTGTTGAAACAAAACTTTCTCAGTTGACAGTACTGTTGCAATTGCACTTATTTTTATTAGCAGACTGCTCATGGTTTTTAAAATAGATGGTTTATTTAAAGTCAACATTTTCAGAATGTACTTCTTTCCACTAAAACAATTGGGAGGTGCTGTTTAATAAGTTGTCAAGCAATGGCTTAATTGTGGCCCATGATCTTACAATGAGTTTGACACCCTACTGTGAAGTGATGCATTTACTGCATTCATTTCAGAAATAAGGTGTGGTCACAAAGAGAAACTCCTCTCAGCTAGTAGCAAGTATAGAGTTAAGCAAACTTCATCAAGCTGGTGGTTGAACCTTTTTAACGCCTTCTGAGTTCACCAGCCAAAACGAGGAAATTTGTGTCTGTGAAAATTCTGTTTTTGGAAATCTAGTCATGACATTTCTGAGTAACTGAAGTCATTACTAAGAAACAGTAATGAATTAATAAAACTTTACATGAAAGAGTTACTGCCTTTTTCAGAAAGCAGGTCTATTGTTAAACTCTGTAGTAACACAGTACAGGTTGAAATACTAAAGAGACTAAGAGTCTGAGTCACTTATTATAGATCAGTTTTCCAATCCAGTTTCTATGTTCAGAGGGTGAAAATTGATCTACAACAAGCTCAAAAAGCAAATCAATCAGTTGTTTTGTTTTTGCTAACTGGGGCCACTACAGTGTACAGTAATTAGTATGTCTCGTCTAGTTTGTTCTCTAATGAAGTGTTAAACTGGCTCAAGGTAGTGGTATTCCTGAAACTAACTCATTTGTAAAAAGTTGTGTTGAACCACATCTAAAGACACAATCATAGCTGTTAACATAAAGGGTGGGGCCAGAAGACTGAAGAGGCCGAAACTGCAACACTTTCAGTTTGTGGCCCTCATAGGGTCATAAAACACAATTACAAACAGCATTTTAAATAGGATCAGTATGAAGAAGGAAAAATAAAAAACAACCAGTCATATACAGTATATCCACATACATCAGCCAGTGAGGCACCAAGAATGGTTGCCCATAGGCTCATGTGGTGTCTTTCTCTATAATACAAGTGCTGCTGGAGTTTTGATCTCTTCACACCTTTCCTTCTCCTCCAAACACCTTGGAAGTAAGTGGAATTGTGCTAGAAACCTTTCAGCTCTAGAAGTTTCCCACGATAGAGCAGAGTGGGATACAAAGGTCGATGCCAGAGACAAAGAAAAAAAACAAACAAACAAACAGTGGTTTCAGAATTGGTTTGAATGAAAATGCCGACTCATCCACAGATTGCACCAAGAGGATAGTATGGGTTTTCTGTTTATGCTTTTCATTTTGATGTCCTGCGAGCTGAAGGGTCATCAAAGAGGTATGGGGAGGATGGGTTTTCAGAAGCATTTACTGGTGTGTACAGTAACACCAGTTTGTGACACCACCCACCAAGTCTACTACTCTTATTACCAAACCTACCCTTGGCTGCCCAGGCTCGCAAGGGACTGTTGTCATCAATGACATGGTAGAAGGTAAGGGGCAGGATGAGGAAGGGGCTGTCACTGGAAGTGTCCACTTGAAAGGGAACATTTCTCTGATCCAGACGCACTGTCTCACCTTCCTTGGTCAGAGACGTCTGGAGCAGTTTTCCAGTCACCTGATAGGAACAACAAGCACAAGTTGTTTTAGCTAAACTGGTTCAGTTTGGCAAACTGACTTTGGCCCAAAGTCCCACCAGCTACTGTATACTTCTTTCTCTCCATGCATACTTACCTGACACCCAATCAGGAGACTTTTACGCATGTTGGCCACCCGGATCATGAGGCAGGGTCGACCCTCGTGAGTCGACACCACAGCATGCTGGCTAAACTTCACTGTCTCACCACGCTTCTTCGGCCGTGCAACCTAATCAGGAGGAACTCAGTCAATGTTCTCATCTCAGTCTGATCCTCTTTGATAATATTCATGTAATAATGTAACACATTAATGCACACTGCAATGAGCTGCATGCTGTTATGCTTGAGTTGTTTAAGACTAGGCAGCTCACTTCTGCATTTAGTTGAAAATGCTTTCGAAAAACAAATTAAGACCTGCATGGCTTTGTTGATATAAGGCAGTTGTCTCTTTTCATTGTATCTTACATGGATATTTTATGTTTTGGCTACCTTGGCCAGAAAGGTACCAGTGATGAAGATTTCCATGAGCATGGTGATGACCAGTTGGACTATGAGGAGGATTATGGCAGCTGGACATTCCTCGGTGATGCAGCGAAAACCATAACCAATGGTTGTCTGGGACTCCAGGGAGAAGAGGAAAGCCCCTGTAAGGGTCTGCATCTGCATCACACAGGGCGTGTGGTTTGATGGAGGGTCAAACTCTGGAGGAACATGGTTTAAAAAAAGCACCAAAAGCTCTTTTAGGTAATTCTAAAACATAAAAACAAGAAACTGTTTATTGTTTTTTTGTCTGCACTTTATTATAGAAGGACAGACCAGAATATTCAAAGTCTACCTCAAAAAAAGGCCTATTGCTATTTAGTGTTATACAGGAGTAACATAACTTCACACTTGGCTGAGCAAACACATGAGCAAGATTAGAGGAAGAGGGGGGAGGAACAGGTGTCAGATTGAAGATATGATATTGTTGCCGGTTATAGCGTGTTTCACTTTATCAGCATTAGAGTATCCTCAAGATTAAGTTCAGGAAATAAATTGAACACCAAGCTCTACGCCTCTTTAAAACACTGCTAGAAATAACACCCTCACTGAATATGTATGATGGTAATATAGTGCTGTAAAGACAGTTCGTCTGGGCTCATGGCATTATGCTTTCCAGTTGTACCATAAATGTCTGCATTAATTCATTTATTCAGCTCCTGACCTCAATGAAGCTACAAAGTACTTTACTTAAATTCAAAGTAACACGAATAACACAGAATAGAAATAATATAGAGATTAAACTGAATAGTCATGGCTGCTTTAAGACAAGAGTTCTTATTGTTTCCAGTTTCCCTTGTAGGACTTCATGCATCCTACTGTGCACCAACACATCACTCTACCCGTTGTTATATTCTCACTTTATATAGCTGTTTTCACACTTTTCTATAGTGTGCTTGTTTCGGTGTGAAGAAGGCCATGAGATCTGTTTCACACTTCTTTTTGCATTGTGCAGTTTCACATACACTGAGGTTAAAGACACTGAACAGGGGCGACTGAGGTTACACAACAAGTCACTGTGTAATGTGCAGTGGAATCAGACACCTAAAGCCTGGGAAACTGCTTAAAAACTTAAATACTTATAATGTTAAGTATCTGTGATTAAATAGGCAGCAATAACACAAAACTATATTTTGTTATAATTTATGAAGATTCTAACACTCACATGTGAGGTAATGTAATGACTGTGTGCATTCTCTTTGATTGGGTTTGAACTGCAGAGATCTGTTCGGTGCATCTCACAGACACCCCAAAGTGATTCAGTGTCTGCGGAACTTGAAGCACTTTGGTCACATATAACTATATATGTCACAGGGAAGTTTATGCTATCAACAGGAACCCAGCAGGAAGTCGCTGGTTAAACTGTCAATGCAAGGCAAACTGAAACAGTTCAACAGATAGGTATTTGCACTGGCCTCTATCCTTTAGTGTTTCTAGAATGCATAAATCATTTTAGGTTTTAATGTCAGCACTGACAGTTTTGGGTTTTTTGTTTTTTTTTTCAGTTATTTCCTGCAGTCAACTCATAATAAGCCACAAACCAGCGCAGGGGAGATTAGGTACTTTTTGAGGCGATGCTTTGAAGTGAAAACTGGAAACTTTCTGGTGATTCATTTAAAGCGTCAATTTATCCAAACACCCACTGTAGTTCTCATCCCCCCATTTGTTTCTGAATTTAGTTTTGCATTTATAATTTGAGGATTTGACACCAATATACAGTGGCTGAGGGAAATTGTTTCAGAAATAATGCTTTTGGTGACTTAGACTTAGTCAGTTGCTGTCAGTTTTCATTGAAATGAAAAAATGTTCCTCATGTAAAGAAGGCATGAGGATCATCTAGAATGAGCCCTAAAATATGGGAGGGTACATCATAGTTCACATGTGTCAAACTCAAGGCCAGGGGGGCGTGTCAGTACATTACATAGTATGTCCAACCATTGATGTGATCCCCATTTCCCAGTGTGGTCCTTTGTGAAATTGAGTCTATACTTCATGTTAACCTATCAACTGGTCTTTATTTTTTCAATGCTCTCTCACCCAGAAGGTCTCCATGGACCAGTGCTACCAGGTACCACAGCACCCCGAACAGGAACCAGGTCCCTGCAAACGTGGCAGTGAACAGGAAGAACTTGTAGCGCCACTGCATGTCCAGAAATGTTGTCCAGAGGTCACGCATGTACAGGGCACTCCGCCCGCTAACATGCTCGATGCGCACGTTGCTTCGCCCATCTTTGGACAGGACACGTCTCCTCTTCCTCAGAGACCCACCCCCACTAGATATGCCACCACCAAGTAAGGGTTTTAAGACATCTGTCTGCGTCTGTGAGTGGCAAACTTTATGTGGAGAAGAGCTACGAGAGGAAGGGGGTGTGGCAGATGTCATCTGGCAAATAACAAGAAAAAAGAAGAAGTTAATATTTGTCGTTTGTCTGAATAACTTCTTAACTTCTCATCACAGTGCACTACACATGTAATGCTGTTTCATGAGGTGCTTCGTCTGCCTCTCCATTAAGCACTGATGCACCATTGGCCACTGAGAGATAACAGTCAAAGTTCTTGTCAGGAAGTTGGAGGGGTGGCAGTGGCATAAGTTGCAAGTTTATCAGGCAGGAAACCTTTGCATTTTGCACTTTGTTGTTTTGTGGCTTCTTTTTTTTCCCACTTGCTTTTTACTTTCACTTTCGCTTGCTGGTTAGGTTTATGGACTAAAAACTAATTTGTTAGGTTTAGGAAAAGCTCATGGTTGGGCTCCTTCACAACAGTAAGCCTCTTAGTTGAAAAGGGACAAGTGTGGGGTGACACACCCTTCTGACTTATACCATCACCCAGTTTCTCAGGGCAGACACTAAAAGACACCTTCTGCATAAAGAAGCAAATTGGCATTAGTTGACACCCCCATATAAGCAGAGCCTCATGATCTGATAACAAACTTCCCACAATGATTAACTGTAGGCTTTGGTACCTTCCCTGCAGCTACATGCTCTCACTTTAAGGGGAAATTAATCTCAAACAAGCCTAATGTTCACTGGAAACCAAACTCTGTGCCTGACTGTATTTAAAATATGTGCCAAAATAAAGTAGCCAGTTCATTCAGTCTGGTAATTTAAATGACAGAACAGCTTTAATCAGCAAAAGAAGGTAAAGCAAACACAAAAGGTCATGCAGACCCACACAGGTGTTAAGTGTAACTATTATGGGAAATGTTTCAGCTGAAGTTTGGTGAAACTGTTCTGGGAGTTCCCTTAGACTGAAACACTGTCTACTTTCATTGTGCTTACTGTGAATACTGTAACTCCACTCTCATAATTTGGCCATGAGTGACTCTCTAACAGAAGCTGACTGAACTTTACAACAGTTAGAGGAATTTACTAGGTATATTTTTTTAATACTGGGATTTCACTATAACATATATTCAGTGCATAGTCCTGACAAGAGAAGAACTTTAAAAAAAATAAAAAATAATAATATTTGCGTGTACCGTGTATATGGTTTCCAATATTGTGGCTCAAGGAAATGTTTCTGAGGCAGTTTGGAGCCGAGAAATCAAAACCTTTGGGTGTAACCACAGCTCATTAACAACCTGAGAGAAATGTCAGTAAAGTCAAAGCAATGCTGTCTTCAAGAATCAAGGTCTCAGCATGCTTAAAACTATAGATGGGCACAGAAACATCGCCCACTGGCTTTAGAAGTCATATTTTGAAGCTTGAGAGTTTGAGAGTTTTAGTCATCGCCATCTTCAGAATCTTCTGCTTTATAGTATAAATAAGGCTTGAAACCCATGATTGAAACCATTAAGCTCATTAGAAGAGTGTTTACTGAGATCAAATGAGCAGTAAGGTTATTTTCTCACAACCTTTTATACAGTCACACTTTTTGCAACTACAGGAGTCACACCATGGTTATTTGAAAGCACAAATACAGTCTATATTTAAACAGTATGATGTGTCATGTGGCAGACCAGGGCAACACTGTGTACACCCTGAAAATATAACAAGTAACACATTTTTTCTTGACAACAAAACGTGTGAAAAAAAGAAACCTTAAAGGAGAAGTCCAAACCCAAACTTCCTTATCCCTCTGCACACTGCGCATTATTTCCGCAAATGGGTGCTCTCACATTCTGCAAATGTACTAAAATATTCTGGTCTAGTACTCTCTAGCAGAACGTAACAGAAGAAGTGACATATGATATTTTAAAAAAAATGTTTGGGGGAAAAAAATGTGCTTTGTTCTTCTTTTAATTGTGATCTTTGAAGCTAGCACCTATAACAGGAAAAAAAGGACATTTCCTCATATGTTTCAGCATCTTTAGGGTTTCATGTTCATGTGTTGTGTCACATGAAGATGAAGACATTATTACTTCTGTAAACCACTGTTTCTTTAGAATAGCCTATACATGTTTTTCAGTTACGGTACATTACTTGATGTTATTTAAGAGTGGTTGAGAGGCAGAGTGAGTCATTAAAAAACAGTTTCAAATAATAAATGTCAACTCCTAAGAAAAATTATACATGAGAGTGACACATTTTCCCAGCCTGTTGTGACTGTGAATCACTATTTGAGAACCACTGAAAGAAAAAAAAAAGCTCACTAAAACCACACGTGTGAACAGTGACGGAAGAATAAAAAAAGAAATAGCATGCCTCAGACCATGATGATACTATAGTGGCTGTATGCCCTCAAATGCATCACTAAAATGTCACGTAGCTTTCAATACAGACATTTTTGGTCCTCAGATGCTGACTCCAAATCCCTTCAGTGACCTCCTCCGTTTTCCTTTAGCACTTTCTTTAGGTGAAAATTTAAATTTTTCCAGTACTTCAAAATAATAGCATCCCCATCACTTACAGCGGTCCTTTGTTTTTACTGCTAATTAGGAAAGGTTAGCATGATAAACCAGTTTTTTGTTTTTTGGTTTTTTTTTGTTTTTTTATTTACTTGATGGTGAATGCTAAAGATTTCGCAAAACCTTAGTGTGACAGGAAGTGGAGCTAGACACATCTGTTCAACGTGGTTAGATTCTTATTAAGACTCGGTTACAGCAAGATGTACCTGATAAGATGTGTGTACAGGAACAGAAGCAGCTGCTAATCAGTGTTTCATTTCATATTTGGATAAACTAGCTGTTATCTTTTGATGAAGCACTTTTCAGCAGCGACACCCTTCCACATTTCACTTGTCTTGTCTGATCATTTGAGCTCTTTTCACATCCTTGAGAAGATAAAATGAAATGTAAATTGTACCCAAGATCTAATTGGAGCATGTGTGCTAAAGCAATATTTGTGTTTTTAGTGCTTTACATTGTGGGATGTTTGCATGAATGTGTGGCCCTGATACAATCCAAGCCTGAGAGACAGTTACTGTATTATCTCCCGCATAATTTGACACGCTCACTTACGTTCAACAAACGACGGCGGTCAAAGGAAAGGATAGCCCACAAAAGAGGAAGATAAGGAAGAGAAAAGAAAGAAGAGTGGAATTAGGATGGAAATGCACTGCATTAATGTAACAAACAGTCCACACAGAGACTCATTTGTGAGCCGCAGGAGAGAGGAGAGACTTGAAAGAGTCAATTAAGGTCAAAATCTTTGTTGGAAACTCAGACGTTTATCAAGATAAAGTTTATTTAAAAAGCTTACTGTTGATTCTAACCAGGAAGGCCTTTAGTGCACAAAGAGTGAACTTCTGACTGGAAACCAGAGACAGCAAGAGACAGTAAGAGCTGGATAGGTAAAGGGCCAGTTTGGCTTTCTGTGTGCTTCAGCCTTTTTCAGTCTGAGACTCAACTTTGGTAAAGTGCTTTTGTCAGGTTGTTTTACACTCTGGATCCTCAGAAGGTCTCTGTGTGAATTTCTCACACGCATTAAAGCAGAATATAAAATTCTACCGGATGTAAAAGTTGTAAAAGTTACCTCTCTGGCCAAAAGTAAATGGACACCCATTAGCATAATAACTTGTCATTACTGGGCATCTTATTCCAGCTTGCTGACTTTTCATGACATCTTGGAGCCTGGCTTCAGGGATTTGATCCGATTCAATGACAAGAGCATTAGTGAGGTCCACTAGTGGTAGAATAAATACTCCAATGCATTACCTGAGTAAGAAAACAACTTTATTACAAGTAGTCCTGCAATAAAATGGTCAAACTGCCACTACTTTCAACTGCTTCACACTTTTTTGTAGTATAGTTGTGCAATTCTCAGACTAGCTTCCCCAGAAAATGACCCACTAAGTTGTTTGTGCAAAAGGTGGCCCAACTTCTGGGCAACCTTTTGTGGTTGCCCAGAAGTTGGGCCACCTTTTTATCTTTAAAAGAGTTCATCTAAATTGACTAATATCATCACCATATCGGCCGGACTGCAGTCTGTCTTTCAGTTTATGCCAAGGGCGTTAGATGGAGTTGAGGTTAGGGCTTTGGATAGGTTAGGTTAGTTAAACTACTTCTACACTAATTTTTAAACAAACATTTCCTTTATGGACCTAACTTTTTGCACAAGAGCAAAAATGTTATTCACCATTCTCATATCGGGACCTAAAAGACCTAGCCCAAACACAAACTGGCCTGTCCATATACTTTTGGCCATGTAGTGTAAATCAAAATAGCTCCTTTGCTGATCGTGGATTACATAACCAATCAGCTTTAATTACATCACACTTTTGTGAGCTATTCAAAGGCTTCATACTTACAATGGCACAATTGAAAACTTCACTCTTTCAACTCTGTATCACCCTCTTACCCAGTCTTCTCTTGTCAGTCACACAAACACATGAATACACTCACGTGTCCCAGGAAAAAAAAAACACACAAATTCCACTACAGGCATGTATCAGATAACTAATAGAGTAAATGGGAGTAAATGAGAGGGAAATTATTAACGAACCTCTCCAGCAGGATGTATTCCATCTCCATGGCAGCACTACAACTTTACTGTACTGCCCTGCAGCCTCAGTGAGCCGAATCCAAAAAACTGAATCAAAACTTTTGTCAGACAAAGGGAGCACTGGATGTTTTCCTGATCTCCCTCTTTCTCTTTTCCTCTTTTTCTACTTTCCTCTTTCTCCCTCCTTCCTTCTCTCTCTCTCTCCTCTGTGTACACAGGAATGCTTTGTTGAGAGCTGAGATAAAAGAGACAAAAGACACCATTGACAAAAACAACTGCACCCATCCGTGTGTGTGAGAGTGTGTGTGATTATGTGAGAGTAGGATTGAAATTACATGTGTTTTTTATGTGACTGTAGGTGTATAGTTTTGTATGCATGTAAATAAGAGTGCACAGCTACGTGTGCGTATCAGCCATGTTGTAGGGGTATAAATTCACATTGTGAGGACTCTTTTGGGTACAGAAAAGCATAAATCGTTACATTTAGGCTGAGCTTGGCTTATAGGTAGGGTTAGGTTACAATAAGGTTTGGGCAGGTTTTGGAGTTAGGGCAAGTGAATATGAATGCAAGTCAAGGGAATGTCCTCTGAAGTGATGCAGAAACTGTCTGTGTGTGAAAGAGAGAGGGAGAAATGAGTAAAGGGGGAAAGAAGAGAACACAGAGAGGAAGGGAAAGAGAGAAAGATCTGTGACAAAAGGCCCTCATTAGTATTCTGGAGTGAGGAGTAATCCCCCTCCCTCCCCTACAGACACACACATAGACTCACCCCCCCCCC
>VUQI01031614.1:4142-19067 GCA_015106735.1 Paratilapia polleni
AGTCTGAGGATTATTCAGCTGGTCTGTTGTCCATCCCTCTTAAAATGTTTTGTGAATACTATATTCTGTTACAACACTTTCAGGGTCATGAGGAAGGTCATCAGTAATGAAAACTCAACACACTGGATAAAAGAAACTTGACAAAGAAAAAGGAGCAAGAGAAACAAACGTTGATGGATGTTTTAAGAAACACGAGGAAGCTTCCAGACATCAAAAAACAAATCTGACAATAAAAACTATGAAAATTAATTATTTGCTTAAAAGTCACATGAGCTTCTGCTTTAGTCTATTAAATTAAAAACATCCAGAAATTGGTCTGAAAAACTACAGACAATATCCACAGAGGATGCTCTGCCATCTAGTGGTGGGACTCAGTAACATTTAAATAAAGGCTCAGAATTACTTTTCAGTATGAACAGACACAATAGAAGAAGTGAAGGTGGCACTGTTCTTACACAAATACAACATACTCTTCACAGTATGCTGCAGAGACCCCAGTTAGTTCAGGCTTCAGGTGAACTAACTGGGCCTTTTTTTCCCCCCTCACAAAAACTACAAAATGATAACTCTTACAAACCCTTCATAGACCCTGGGTCTTACCTCAATCCTGGCACGGTTCATTGAGCCAAGGTCCATCAGAACCGGCCTGTCATCCTCATCCAGAAGCACATTTGTGGGCTTCAGGTCTCTGTCAAATCATAGCACACACAGCATGTGTTTAGATATAGGCAACTTTGTCAAGGTAAAAACAAAACACAGAAAAGCTGCTCTTTGGAAAAGCAGGCTAGTTGTAGTCCATTTTATTTCATTTTTTCATTTTAAAGTTCTTTTTATTTGTTTTTAAGTCCTTAAATGGTCTTGCCATGTTTTTATTTCCTTGATGTGTTAAAATGAGCTGATATTTCTTCAGTGAAATGTCAAAATATGGGCTATGCATGTAGAGATGCCGGTGCTAACCGTGCAATTCTGCACCACCATGCGCTGCTGATGGAAAACTACATATACTCCAGTCTCAATTAAACAGATCCAAAGTAATCATATAAAGTTTCATTCAAAGTACACCTAACTGCACAACGATGTTTATTCTTATTTTCCATATAGTGTCTGATTTACCAACCATTTAATGCCCATTTAATGGGATAGGAATTACCTGTGTGCATAGCCTTTGTCATGAATTCCCTTGAGTCCAGAGCAGATACCACGAAAGATTTGCAAAATCTGTTTCTCAGGCATTGAGCTCCCCTTGTCTCTTAGCTTCTCCAGAACAGACCATAGACTGCCTTTCTGTTTGCACAAACACACCAAGATGTCAGAACAAGATAATTCCCCTCTGGATTATTCTAATAATTATAACTGCTGCAAATAAAAACTTACTCTCATATAAGGCAGAAGTAACCAGGCTTCAGTCTTGCCTCCATGATCAACAAAGGCATGTGCAACCAGGCTCAAGATGTTGGAGTGATTAAACATCTGGTGCATCTCCACCTCTGTCTGAGCCTCCTGGCGGCCCTCACGGTCATGACACAGGATCCGCTTCAGGGCATAGAAGCGCCCATCCTTCACCCCCTCAACCAGATCAACATAACTGAACCCACTGAAAAGAGGAAAAAAGTTCATGAATGCAAAACTGACTTCAAAGGATAAGGATGGTGACGTGCCATATATATTTATTTTTGTATAAATCTCATATAAAGATCAAAAATCAACAGTGCATTCAGCCATCTGTTGCTGCTGGGGTTCTCAACCTGATTTGTTCCTGTTAAATAAAATAATTAGGGTAGGGTAAAGAGTCCAATTTAAAAACTAATAATCAGTGCTCATGTTCAGGCTCATGGATGTTTTTTCAGACAGCAATGAAGGTCACAACAGTGAGCTACATGAGGACAATACTTGCAGGATTAACCGTCTTTTTTGTATTTCTATGGGATTTGGTGATAAACAAATATAAAACCTTAAATATATACTTCTGTGGAGCTAAGGTCAAAGAACGTGAACGTGATTTCTTACCCTTCATCTAGTTTCTGGACAAAGTAATATCTTTTGTTATCAATGGTGATGGAGCCACGGGAGCATATGCACAGTGTCTGTCCCATCTTGACTGGTACATTGTTTAAGGGCAAGCTTTCAGGGCCTGGGAGTAAAAACAGAGAGTTATTTGAAGGAGACAGAAATGTAGGAAGTCTTTCAGCGGTACTGTGTAAAAACATTACCTACTATAAGCAAACTACGAGATATTAGCCCTGTATTGTATTACTGAGCTAACAAACTAGAAGATAACAAACGTTCACTGTTAGGTTAGCCAACACAGCATTACATTAAAATGTAGCGTAGCTGAGCATAGCAACTTCCAGACTACAGCAGATAATACCCCACATTAACGAAAACTTTTCATGTTAGCCCAAGTCGCTGTGTAACTTTACCTAAACACCTACAAAGACGGGCAGCTTTAAACAGCACACGATGCGATTACAGGCGCCGAATTCCTTATTCTTACCAGTTTCTGTTTACCAGGTTAGCTTGGTGTCATATTTTTCCGTCCATTTTCTTCTTCTCCTGCCGTCAGAGGAAGAGCCTTGTTCCGCAAGCAGCGCCTGAAGACGACTAGCGGCACTAAGCGGCAAGTTTGACAGGAGAAATGATGGCGGACTCCGAGCATAACAGGAGGGGTAGCACCGACGACAGAGGTGATATTTGTGCTGTTTGCGCTGTTTTAACGTCTATAATATGGCTGAAAAATAACCACTACTCAGTGTTAGCTTGATTTGCCCCGTGTTCATTTAAAACCAAGAGGAGATGTTAGCGGAAATCCTCTAAGACAACTTCATGCTATGTAGCTATGTAGCGTTAGCTAGCTAGTGATAAGTTAACAGTTAACATTGTATTGATGTTACCTGTTTAGCTGTGGGTGAAATATACTATTAATGTTGTACAAATGACCGCTCTCTGCTACAGTCTTTGGTTTGTTTTTAGCTTGCTAACCCGCTTTAGTTTAGCTAGTGTGCAAGCAGCTAACTGAAGCTAGTTAGCATTGGTATCACTAGCGTTACCTGCGTACAGTACTTCAAACACCAAACTCTGATAAGGTTACTGCACACACAGTCCTCGGGTGGACTTATAAAACAGCCAGTTAAACGGTAGAGTGGTGCCTTTGTTACCTTTGGTTCATTAATGACTAGCCATACAGGTAAAGATGATAGATTTACTAATTCCCAGAGCCCAGAAAACAGTTGTTCACCTTGGTGAGTTGTCTTGCCTCAAGCAGGGCCGCAGGAGGAGGGAGGCAGAGTGAAAACTAAGCCTGTCTCTTGTAGCACTGTGGGGGGAGAAGGGACCGCAGTCAAACGCACATCCCAGCATCTCACCCACGAAGATGAAGACGAGTCCTCAGCAGACCCACCGGCACCAAACAAAGTCTCCAAAATAGGCTTCAGCATGAGCGGTCAGATGGGGAGTAAAACAAACCCAATATCTATCAAACTTGGAGTGCCGGTGAGTGCGTGGGAACGCACGTTAACACTGTGCAAAGACTGTTTTATGTAAATATGTATGTATGCATGCAATATAAAGGGTGTTGTAATGTGCATAAATCTGTTGCACAGTTGTAGATAATTGAGCAGTATAAAAGCTAGAGGAGTGTAAATGATCATAATGCACTGCTCAGAAAGGCCCCAAAAGGATACAGGCCAGAGTCTTTAAAAGTTATGAAGGCATGCTGTTTGAATGTGGCCCCCACTGTGACTGGGTCCTGAAACAATTAGGAGTTTGCCATGATTAGACTGATTATAACCCTGTCAAAGATTTGTATCTTGCCATTTTTATGCTTCTGCACCAGTGACAACTGTGGGTGTGAGAGAAGTTCTTCAGAGTTGTCACTAACAGTCACTAGGACCTAAGGATTGAATGACTAGACTGTTGCCTCCCAAAACACATTTTTTCCCTAACTCAAAATTGTAATAAACCTGTAATCCAATTTAAAAAATGTATATATAGTGATGACATTGTATATCCAAAATATCAGAGGTTAGCTTCATTATTCAACACCATAATTCAGGAGCAGAAGGAAGGATTGTGATTTGTTAGCAGAGTGGTGTGATGCTTGATGCTAGGTTGTGGTGTTTGTTTTGTTTTTATTATTTTGTTTTCCTAATTCTTGTGTCCCCAACCTGTTTTTTAGAAGCCTAAAGAGACTGTACCGTCACTTCCTGCAAAAAAGCCCGGGCTGGCGTCTGTTTTTAATGAAGATGACGATGTAAGTGCACAGTGACGTCACAGTTTTACAAAGGCTTGAACAGTAGATGTGCAGAGGCTGACATTAATGTTCTCTTTCCATGTAGAGTGAACCTGAGGAGATGCCTCCAGAAGCAAAGATGAGGATGAAGAACATTGGCAGGTACAGACTGTACTTTATAATTGTTCCCTCAGCTTCTGTGGTCAATTTTAAAATCTTTAATTTCTTTAATTCATGTTCAGTTATTCAGCTGATGTAATTATTTAACATGTTTCCATTTGAGTTTGAAGTAAATAAGCTCCTGCCTTTTTCAGGGAAACACCAACATCTGCAGGACCTAATTCTTTCAACAAGGGCAAACAGGGATTCTCTGATCATCAAAAACTTTGGGAGAGGAAGCTAAAGGCCCAATCAGAAAACTTGTAAATGACTGTGGGAAATTTTGTCACAACTAGGTAATTTTGTATAGGTTAACCACATCAGATATCAGTGAAGGCTCAAAGGATTAGTCATTGCAGCCTTAGTTTTTACAACTTCTGTGTGGATATGTGATGATGAATACTTTAAGCCTGCTATGATTGTGACTGAATTAGTGTTTCCATTTTGAAATACTGGTTGAACCTTACTGATGGGAGAGGTATCAGACACTCAAATCTCTGCATGACAGGTGTGAACTGGTGATGGAAAGATGGGGCAAACAAATTAGCCAGTATGCTGGTTAAACCCTGTAGAATTTGCTATACTTGCCTTTTCTGGCTAATGAAAACAAATCTTATCATCTTATAGCCCTCATTCTCCCTTGTTCGTACCTGAAGCTGGTTTGGTGTGGTCCTGAGCAAGAGTGTTGCTTGCTTAATTTTTGTGTTGGAAAAAAATGTAAATAGGATTGCCACAATGTTTTATTTTTAATCCACAAATCAGAGTGTGAGTCCTGTGCTGAGTCCTGTACCCTTTGTTTTCACCATCTGTGCCACCTCAGAAACTGTCTTCTGATTGATTTTTCTTTTTTTGTTTGATCTTCTTGTCAGTGTTTCTTGTCATGCTTGCTTTCTTTCATCCGATCCGGCATACTTGCAGTAGAAATATGGCTGTATTTGTTTTTCTGTCAAAAACTGTTGTATCTCTAGATGACCTCTGTGTGAAACTCAGACTCAAGAAGCCATGATGTGGATACCAGGGTGCTGGTAAAAGTCCAGTTAGTAAGTGAGGAATCATTAGGCGCATTTTAAGTTGCGCCTCACTGGTTTATGTTGTGCTTAAAACTCTGCAGAAATCCCTCTTGATGAGAAATATCGACTATGAATTTCTCTGTGGGTTATTTAACTGTTGTGCAAACATCCCCTAATAAATTCAGTCAGCGTTAACCCTGCATTCTGTTTTCATCAAACAGCTCTTTCTTAAAAATGTATTTAAAAGCCAGTGAAAAATGGACTCATTCTCTGTAACATGTAACACCAAGTATATACAAATACTCATGTTGATGCTAATAAAGTTTTTTTTTTTTTTGGAGTACTAGTACAAGGTATTTGATATTTACATTCTCTTTAATGCTGCAGTTGTGATAGGCAGCTAATTTTGCACAGTTTAACTGACACGTTTGTTTTTGACAGATGGAAATTATCCTACACTTCTGGACCCTGAGCATTGCACTGAGCACTGTGACTCACTTTTTTCCGCTCAAGTCTTAAAATGATAGATATGATTCTACATCCCTGCCGTCATGGAAATTTCCTTAACACATATATTCATTCAGGTCTTGCAGTTTTAATGAAAACCGTAACAGAAATTTCATTTCTGCAGTATACAATAAACAAACATGCTGTATTGTATTAAAAAAGGTAACTTTATATACTGTACAGTCTCTGCTGATAAAATATAATCATTAATGCTACATGATTGAAACTGTCATCACTCTCTGTTACTGGGCATGGACTTCCTTAAAGATCTCCAGAAGTTGCTGCTGGGAGGTTTGGCTGAACACCAGTCCAGATTGGGTAACACCCTCACAGCCCTTTGGACAAGTGTGGGCAGCGGGGGGTCAGGCTGGATGAAAGATGCTGAGGCTTTATTGGTCCATATTAGCAGGATCTTGAGGGCAGACTTTTGCAGCAAAGCCTGAAGATGTGCAAAAAGCAGCAAATCATTAAGGAATTGTTGCAATTTAATCATTGAAAAATTATAAAGATTGAATTTTAAACTTTTTCAAAATAATCCACCTTGGTCATAAAAGAAATTTTAAAGCTGAACTGAGAAGCTGTCCCTCTTTTCCCACCAAATACGAAGCTATCGGTTTCAGGTTAAGTCACTACAGCGATACAATGAAACCAACAGCATTGTATTTAGGTTGTTTTTCTGGGAAGACCAACCCGGAGGAAACTTTCTTCCATTGAAAAATGGCTGTGCTTAGTCACACATTGCTAAACATACAGTGGGACATGCTGACCAGAGAGTAGAACAATTTGAAAGGAAATGAGAGGGAAATGGCTGGCATATTCTGTTTGTACGTAATGAAATAAATGAAATCATGTCTTCATAATGTGGCAGAGGAAGTCAAGAAATGAAGGAAAATCTTTCTGCAAAGCAAGCTTTAGAAGGTATTATAGTATTCAATTTTAAAATGCAGTAGTGTCAGTCATGAAGTATTTTTGTATGTGATTGCAGGAGAAATTTAACATCTCTGAACTAGAAGTGTGACTACGGGAGACTGAACAGTCGCCTTCATGGAGTTTCAGTCAGCTTCATCAGACATGCAGCAAACGATTCAGTTTGCAACAGCAGCAAGGAAAGTCACAGTATAAACATAAAACATCAGTTTTAGCAGAACCTTTGTATTTTAATTGGCTAATCCATTCATCAACTTATCTTTGTCCTCATTTATATATACTGTATTTACTAATGGGAAGTGCTGTAGAATATGACAGTCGCCTCAGGTTATCCATACTAAAACAGTAAATTGTATATTCTGAAATTTAAATTGCTTTACACTTAACAGTCTGTCTGGTCTGATCTAGTACAGAAACCATATAAAATAAAAAAAAAATATCTGCTTTCTGAGTATGTAGTCCTACCTGAACTCCTGACTCCAGCACAAACACAGCGTTAGTGTTGGTGAGGTAGTCATCTGACACGACACATATAAGCATTCTACTTCTCTTTATTGCAAGGACCACATCATTTGTGTATACTGCAATGCAAAAAAATAAACAAACAAAAAAACATATTAGGAACCTTTTTAGGAAACACACATACTCACACAGACACACGTATCTGAGCTTCTGACCTCCTCCAGGAAGTACGTCCCTCTCCAGCAGACAGAGGCGATACCCCCACTGGTCCTCCAACACTTGGGGTAGCAGCACCTCTAGTGGCCTCTGGGTGGCTTTACCTTCCTCGTTAAGTAGGTCAGTGATACACAGACATCCTGCCAGTAGAAAAAAAACTGTGACTTTACTTTTGTCTCAACATAGTAATGTGAAACTGGAATCCATGTTTAGGCCTACCTTCCTCATCATTGAAAGGTGATTTGGGGGAAGTGGTCACACCTCCCACCACCTCTGCTGGTGGAGGACTCCACACATACGACAGAAACACATCAAACTCTTTCTCATCTGGTAGGTGAGTCAGGTTGTGAAAGACAGTTTGGAAACAAAAAATAAATGTGATTTAACCCCAGTTCTTGATTTTTCTTTCTTCATGCGGAAACAGCGCTATCACGACTTGCTATAGAAAGTGCAGGGTCAAGTTCATGTACTGCATTGACTATTTAAAGGTATCATCATATTGTTTCCCTTCATCTGTTAATGTAATGCTCATTTAAGGCCACATCCTATAAAGAGGAGAAGCAGGTGTATGTGTGTCAGTGTGTGTTTCTGCATTAACCTCCATCATGTTTTCCATTTTGAAAGTAGGATCTGTAGATGAGCTCTATCTCCAGCCATTTTACATGTATGATGATCCCCAGCCCAGCTACCAGCAGGCAGGATATAACTGGATACCCAACTAGTGATGGCCATTGTACTGAAAGAACAAAAAAAAAAGGTCCAAAAATACGTTCTTAGATTGTATTGTCTTTAACGCAGGGATGATTGACTGGAAGCTGTAACACAAAACTGAACAAGCTGACATGGCAAAGTTGTTTGCTGACATTTGCTTATTTACACATGAAGCAGACACAGAGCAACATTAGCAAGCATTGTGTGAACCTGATGAATGTGAGTTAAACAGCTGCTTTCCTTTTAGCTTTAGACTAGACTCCACCACATTCTTTAATAGCTAGTGGCTAACTTTGCTTGGCTGGTGTTTGGTCATGGGTAGGTAGAGTTGAGGGATTTTACTTAGGGTTTTTTTTGTTTTTGTTTTTTGCAAAAAGCATCTGTCTACTGCGGCAGACAACAACACTGATGAGAGCACAGTTATGTACAGTAACAGTGTTATTACAAATGTAGTTTGAATGAAACATGAAGACATGAAGGTAACAGTAAAAACATTAGTACCTTTAAGTTTCCTTATGAGCTTGATTGTGGCACTGTCGTTTCCAAATGTATTACTGGCAATGCAGGTATACGTGTGTTTCAAGTGCTGTGGCATCACTTCTTTTATGATAGCTACCTGTATGACCTCGTACACTGTCTCTGGCACTGCCTTTGTGGAATTCTGTCTGAGTTATGGAAAGAATATTAAGAGCTTCGCACACTAAAGCAAACATGTCATGAATCATCATGTTTACATCCATGGATTTTATAAAATCCTATCAAACACTGGTTAAAAAAGCATATATGGAGTAAGGGACTGCGGTGACTTACTTACTGTCTAGTAGAGTCATGTTGCCATCATTATTCACGTACCACTCCATCTTTGGTGAAAAATTTAGTTCAAAAGGAAAATGTGCCTTACATGACAGTGTGTGAGGCTGACCTAAAACGAGTGAAAAAATACCCATTAAAAACAGACCTGATTGATTTTGTGTAACAAATTCCTATACGTTTTTTTTTTCTTTTGGCAGCTGTAGAATGATGTCATGTAACATTTACCAATCTCCACTTCCTCTGTCACATTACCAGCAGGAATCCTGGGAGGTTCATGTTTTGTTTGTGCTGTGAGGGCAATTGGAAATAAGGTCACAAATTTGTACCAGTTAAAAACAGTCATGTCCATATCAGAACTGAACTCTGCTTTGACCACATACAGCCACACAAAAATGTCAGAAAAAAATACAATAATAGGAATGAAGACACTAAGCTTGGAGTGAAAAAAGTTCAGTCGCTTAGTGTTTTGCATTCATCTGGTACGTGTGTGGGGGGGATGGCAAGTTTTAAATAAGCATAATTGCTCTTCTGGTATGAGATAAGACTATAGATGAATATACTATCTTCATATGTGTTTGCATGAATGCATTCTTGCACAGCAAAGCAATGATAGGAGCAACCACACAAACAGATAACCACCTGCTGTGGGTGAAGCCCTGTGGTTTTTGGTTTGGCAACAGGATGTTAGCCAAAAAACTCATGTCAGTTTCTGCTTTTCGAGTCTTTCACAAACATAAATAAACAGTTTGTTTAATTCAGCAAATGACCCATCTACTTCATGGAGTTTGTAATTTAAACGTGTGAATGGTTTTCTTAAATTGCAAGGAGAGTGGAATTCAGGTGTCCCTTGTGCAATTTTATATTTCTTGCAATTATTGCTTAGAAATGTGGATGAAATGCCACTGAATTAATGTAAATGATTAAAATAATGAAATGCTGGTGAAAGAACACACACAAATTTGTATGACCTGGCCTAGATCAAAAAACTATTACTGTAATTTATAGTACGTAACTTTTCAAAACTGTGTCAAAATGGGTGTTTTCATAAATATTAACTGGAACATCAGTTTGGCATGTAAATGTTTCAGAGTATGTCGCAAGAGCTTACAGCATATGGCCACACTGTTCTTTCAGGTTGTGAGCGCAGGCCTACTTTACTATTACTTATTTTATCTTATTAGTTAAATTGTGTTGCTTGGGTCACCTCAAGTGTCACGTTTCTAACTGGCCAAACTTTCTATTAAAAGTGAGTAAGTAAGGACACTATGCTATCTATAGCATGCAAATTGTATAACCAATATATTTTCTTCCCCAGAGTTATATTACACACCTGCCATCAATTAAAGAGACTCTGATTAACCCCAAGTAAAGTTCAGCTGTCCTAGTAGGATTTTCCTGACATTTACTCAGTTGCCTGCAACAGCAAAAGGCATGGTTCACAGAGAGCTTACAAAGCATCAAAGGGATCTCATTGTTGAAATTTATCAGTCAGGAGAAGGGTACAAAAAAAAAGTTTCTGCAGCATTGGATATACCATGGAGCACAGTGAAGACAGTCCTCAAAAAGTGGAGAAAATATGGGACAATAGTGACATTGCAAAGAACTAGACTTCCCCCCAAAATTGATGAAAAGTCAAGACAAAAACTGGTGAGGGAGGCTGCCAGGAGACCTACAGCAACACTGAAGGAGCTGCAGGAATTTCTGGCAAGTACTGGTTGTGTTCTACATGTGACAACAATCTCCCGTATTCTCCATATGTCTGGACTATGGGATAGGGTTGTAAGATGGCAGCCTTTTCTGACAAAGAAAAACATCCAAGCCCAGCTAAAATTTGCAAAAATAAAATACATCAAGTCTCCCAAAAGCATGTGGGAAAATGTGTTATTGTTTGATGAGACCAAGGCTGAACTTTTTGGCGACAGTTCCAAAAGGTACAGGTGCAAAAACAACACTTTGGATCACCAAAAGAACACCATACCCACGGTGACACATGGTGGTGGCAGTATCATGCTTTGGGGTTGCTTTTCTTCAGCTGGAACTGAGGCTTTAGTCAAGGTGGAGGAGATTATGAACAGTTGCAAATACCAGTCACTTTTGGCCCAAAACCTTCAGGCATCTGCTAGAAAGCTGAAGAGGAAGAGGAATTTCACTTTTCAACACGAAAATGACCCCAAGCGTGTATGGCTGCCAGTGGAAGTGGGCCAGTAGTGTTTACTGATGATGTGACTGCTGATAAAAGTAGCAGGATGATTTCTGAAGCGTACAGGGCTATACTCTCTGCTCATATTCAGCCAAATGCTGCAAAACTGATTGGACAGCACTTCACAGTGCAAATGGATAATGACCCAAAGCATACTGCAAAAGAAACCCCAGAGTTTCTCAAGGCAAAGAAATGAGATGTTCTTTAATGACCAAGTGAAGACAAACCTGAACAGCAGAGAGACCCACAAACAATGCTCTGGCAGAGCATCTCAAGGGAGGAAACACACCACATGGTGATGTCTATGGGTTCAAGACTTTGGTCAGTCATTGAATGCAAAAGATTTTCAGCCTTATATTTAAAGTTATGTTAGTTTGTCCAATTACTTTTGAGCCTCTGAGAATGGGGGACCATGTATAAAAAAAAGAAAATGCTGTAATTCTTAAACGGTTAGTGTAAAATCTTTTAAACCTTTTGAATTAAAGCTGAAAGTCTGCATTTCAATCACATCCTGATTGATTGGAAATCCACTGTGGTGGTGTAGAAAGAAAAATTACAAAAATGTGTCGCTGTCCAAAAAACTTATGGACCTAATCGTATGCCACTAGCTTTGCTCAAAATGGGAGGTGCTTCTGTTTTATCTGTACCTTGTGCTCATGGTGATAATGAAAACACTAAGTTGGGTGTAATTATGTACAAATACATACACACACACACACACACACACACACACACACTGGCCTGACTTCTTGGTTTTCATCAACGTTATCTCTCTTCTCTTCATCTATCTCCAGCTGTTTACATCTGTCAATTCTCTGCCCATTAGCAGCAGACAATTAAGAGGCTGGACGAGACATATTGTACAAACACACACACACACACACACACACACATTTTAGCCACATTTGGGGGCGCATATATGAAGAAAAAGACAGCACTTACGTATAACTGTGACATTAACAGCTGTCCTGAAGGTCCATGTGACTCCTTCCTCAACTATTTGTCTGTCACAGAAAAATACTCCAGAATCCCCTAGCCAGACTCTGCCGAGACATAACACCCCTCCCTTTACCCAAAGCGATCTATGCTCTGAAGACATCACTGTGTTACCCTGTAAGAAAACACACTTGTTTTTGCTGTGATTTTGATGTTTAGACTGTGAAATGGTTTTAATGGTGTTCTTATATGGACCTCACCTTGTACCAAGTGACATCTGTGTTGTTACTACAGGTGAGGCCTGGGCAGGACATCTTCCCACCAGCAGCCATTTCCAACAATTTAATGCTCTCATCAGCCTTAATGCATGCCAGACTTTTCTCCACCACCTGGAGACGGAAGAGCAACTTGCTGCCACTGGAGAGCACAGACCTGAACAGTTAATAGAGGTTTGTGAAGTAACATGTCATTTCTGGTCATTGAAAACAATGTATTTTGCATTTTATTATTGTAAAAAAAAAAAGGTTTCAAACATAGTGTCCATTAATTTACTGCCCTCAATGAATATTTGAGCTTGACTGTACTAGCATACTATAAAAAGAGGTACTATAAAAATAAACTTTGACTGATTAATGATATCATTATAACATCTGAAAGTCTCTAATCTGAAAACATGATTCACATGAGTGTATGTACTGATCTAATCATAGTGGTTCAGAAGAGATCTCTTCCTGACACATCTCCAGTGAAAGTGATGAAGGCGAAACCCACTAATATAAAGCTTCAGGAGTCAAATTTAGTCAAATTAAATGGGTGTTTTCTAAAGTCACTCTCCTGATTTTAGAAAGTCTTTCGTCTGTCCATAGACATTGATTCTAGTAACACAAAGGCATTTTGTACAAAACTTGTACCCCTGAAGGATATCCTGTCATTTGATCTGACTGAGATCGCTTTATGGTCACAAGAGAAACAGCTACAGCAGCACAATATTGTTCCAATATGCATACTGTATGTGCATGTGAGTGTATTTAAGCATACCTAAAAAATGTGAACAATATATCATTGGAAATGATTTTAATTGGTCTCCTTTAACATTGCTTAGAAGCACTAAACTGAGCATTATTTACCCTGTGAAACATGAGTAATTCCCAGAATGTTTTGCTTCAGCTATGAACGGTTTTCCACAGGCTAAGAATGAGCCTTTATTTCCTCCTCCTTCAGTGCTGGACCTCATACTCTCTACATGCCAGTTGAAACAGTGAAAACATGGCATCATGAAGATTTCTCCCTCCACAGCTCTGTAGTACTTCTGAAGATCTAGACACACAGATGAGTTGTGTCACTGTCGTATTTCAGTCTAAAATAGTCAGAGGTATCTTTAATAATTAAATGCATGCTTCCTCTGACACATTAAACATTTTGAAAAATCTGCTGTAATGTCGCATTACAATGAAATACCTGTTTTTTTCTTTTGATGATTTGTTACACAACATCCCTCCAAGAAAAGGTTTAGAAAAAACAGGATATATCCAATTCGCATGGTGTGTCTTTCAGTCTGTGAAAGCCAGTTGTTGGTGTCACGGATGGATTTCTTGGTATTTCCTCCTTTGGGTTGTTTATGTTTCCTCCTTCTCACTTGGGTGGTAAATGTTGCGGTTGCAGCATTTCACAGGACTCATGTTGTAGTAGGTGGAATCACACCATTTCCTGTTTAGTTGCGTTAGAACATGATTTCACTGGAACCTGCCCTAATATTTCAGTTCCTGACACTTCTTCGCCACTTCCTGTGTAAACGGCAGAAAAGTAATTGTTTGTAGTGTTACAGTGCTGTGAAAAAGTATTTGTTCCCTTCCTGATTTCTTAGTTAGTTGTTTGCATATTTGTCACATTTAAATGTTTCAGATCATCAAACAAACTTTAATATCAGGCAAAGACAACCTGAGTAAATACAAAATGCAGCTTTTAAATGATGATTCTTTTATTAAAGGAAAAAGTTATCCAAACCTACCTGGCTCTGTGTGAAAAAGTAATTGCCCCCTAAACCTAATATCTGGTTGTTCCACCCTTGGCCGCAAGAACTGCAATCAAGTGCTTGCAGTAACTAGCAATGAGTCTTTCACATGGCTGTGGAGGACTTTTGGTCCACACTTCTTTGCAGAATTGTTTTAATTCAGCCACACTGGAGGGTTTTCGAGCATGAACGGTCTGTTTAAGGTCATGCCAAAGCATCTCAGTCAGATTTATATCCAGACTTTGACTAGGTCACTCCAAAAACTTTTTTTTTTTTTTTTGTCATTCAGAGGTGGACTTCCTGTTTCCTGCTGCATATCCCAAGTGCTCTTGAGCTTCAGGGCATGAACTGATGACCAGACATTATCCTTCAGGATTTTCTGGTAGAGAGCAGAATTCATGGTTCCATCAATTACAGCAAGTCGTCCAGGTGCTGAAGCAGCAAAGCCGCCCCAGACCATCACACTACCACCACCCTGTTTGACTGTTGGTATAATGCTCTTTTTATGAATGCTGTGTTAGTTTTACACCAGATGTAACAGGACGCAAACCTTCCAAAAACTTCAACTTTTGTCTCATCAGTCCACAGAATATTTTCCCAAAAGTCTTGGGGATCATCAAGATGTTTTTTGGCAAACGTGAGACGAGCCTTTGTGTTCTTTTTGGTCAGCAGTGGTTTTCTCCTTAGAACTCTCCCATGGAGGCCATTTTTGCCCAGTCTCTTTCTTATTGTTGAATCATGAACT
>VUQI01031618.1:0-10216 GCA_015106735.1 Paratilapia polleni
TCCTAGGGTATTTAAAAGTAGAATGGGAGGCAGAGCCTTCAGCTTTCTTGCCCATCTCCTATGGAACCAGCTCCCAGTTTGGATTGGAGAGACAGACACCCTCTCTACTTTTAAGATTAGGCTTAAAACTTTCCTTTTTGATAGAGTTTATAGTTAGGGCTGGATCAGGTGACCCTGAACCATCCCTTAGTTAAGCTGCAATAGGCCTAGACTGCTGGGGACTTCCCATGATGCACTGAGCACTTCCTCTTCCTCACTTCCTTTCACTCTCCATGTGTTTATACACCACTTGCATTTAATCATTAGCTATTATTAACTCTGTCTCTCTCCCATAGGTGTGCCTTTTTGTCCTGTCTCCCTCTGCTCTCTTCTGTTTCCCACTGTTGCCAAGTGCTTGCTCATAGGGGGTCATCTGATTGTTGGGGTTTTCTGTCTAATATTGTAGGGTCTTTACCCTAAAATATAAAGTGCCTTGAGGTGACTGTTGTTGTGATTTGGCGCTATATAAATAAAATTGAAAATGAATTGAATTAAGGTATTGCTACTGTATGAGTTTGCGTCACCTCTCCACCTCTCCACCTTATCTTTTATATACAGTATATGATCAGCAACAATGTTTTGGTGGGTGGTATGAATTGAAAACAATGACAACTCTTTTAAGCAACCAAGTAGATTCTACATTCTAAAACCGAATTCGACCAGTAACAACTGAAAGTGCAGCAAAGACTGTTTTTCCAACATAGGAAAAATTTTCCATTGGAGGTTTAACAGTTTTAGATCATGTACTCTGCACAGTGAAGTTATTTGAGCCCTTTGTTCAGCTGTCTGTGCACCTATCTCTCCATCAGTGCCGAGGCCAAATAATATCACTTTCCTGTGAAAATGACTAGGAACCAAGTGCAAACCTGCTGTTGGGAGCCAGCGTTAACAACACACATCCCATCTGTTCCATTTGTTCAGCAAAAAAAAAAAAGGTTTCAGGTCCATCTAAGCAGCCGCAAAAAGAAAAACAGATTCATCTCCTTTGGAAAATATTATTAGGCCTCCATGGCTATGTGTACACAAGGTCTGCCTGCTGCCAAGCACACAAACACAGATGAGTTTTTACTGTCTCTTCGGCTTCAAGTGAGGGGTCAACTGGGATCATTTCCTCGTCCTCCCCCCTCTTTATTCTCTCTGTGTTAGTCACACTGCAAAAAGTATCCACCTAAGTTTAATGTAGTTCTGAGAATGGCTATTACGATTTTAAAACAACCAAGTTCGAATGAGTTGATATTATATATACAAGATGTTCTTTTATTTTCTCCTCACCCCCCGACAGTCACAGCAGATGGCTGCCCCTGAGGCTAGTTCTGCTGGACGTTTCCTGTTAAACGGGAGCTTTTTCTTCCCCCTGTTGCAAAGTGCTTGCTCATAGGGAATCATTTGATTGTTGCGGTTTTCCCTCTAACAATGTAAGGTCGTTACCTTACAGTATAAAGAGCCTTGAGGCGATTGTTGTTGTGATTTGGCGCTATATAAAAAAAAACCTGAATTGAATTGAAGTGAATTGGATGTTTGAATTGATACAGTGATACACTGAGCGACAAGCTAATGCTACAGTAACACTAGGGAAAACAGTAGTTGGAGACTACCGTGGCACGATCAAAAATTTTTGCGACCATGTGCAATGAACTTGAGATCTTGTTGCCTTTGAAATGGTTGCTTCGAAGATGGGGACCATGTCTGCGACTACTTGCAGTTAGTTGCTGTCTTTAAAGCAAGTTTGGTGCACCGAGAAGGCGATAAAACAACAATAAGAGGGAGTCAGTCTGCTATTAGTCTGCTATCAGTTCGCGATTGAATGGGGTCAAGTTGGGAATTGCATACAATCTGTTTGTGGTAATATGGCGATTAATAGTAATAGATTGGCAAAAATCACAAATGTTGGCATTTGTTACAAATCTGTTTCTGCAGAAATTCACATTAAACAAAACTAACATTCCCTACTTACATTCAGAGTTCAGTCAGAACCTCATAGATTTGAAACAGAAATTCAGAAATTCCTCCACAAATAGTGACAAAGTTGCTGCAGGACGGCAATTTAACTGCAAAATGACATAGGCATTCGATAACCTTACTTTTATGTCGGAATATAACCAGAATACGACCAGATGGCAAACAGTAGAGTAAGGTCCCCTGTTGCAAAGAGACGCATCGCAGACAAGTTGCACTCATCAGTGCAGACTGACTCAGACTAATTACAACATGTTGGCAATCTGACTGCATTTATTAATTAGACAGAGGTTATTTGCAAACATTCACCAATCTGTCTGAGAGTGACTGTAATCAGTCCGAGTCAGATTGCAATTGTTTGGAGACAGGTTGCCTCCCATCAGGTGACATGTGCAATTGTCTTGCAATCGAAAGTGGTCTCCCAGAGGTTGAGCGTGCAAAACCCTTAACTTCTGGGCGACCGCTGTTTGATGCCCAATTGGTGACTTGCAACTTGCAATTGGTTGCCAAATGCGAAAAAAATTCAGTGCAATCACCGGGCAACCACTGTTTTTTTCTAGTTGCAAGGAGGTTGCCATCCAATTTTTACTCTAGTGTGACTGAGCCATAACTGTGAGGCAGCTGCATTTTGTAAAGCCTAACCTGTGTCCACAGTTTTCTCATCTGTGGTGTCGTGTCCAGAATGCTTCCCCAGATGGTTTCGATGGCATGATTACGACTATTCGCTCAGCAGTTTTGAGTTAGCGAGGAGAAGAACAATAACAGTTACGGAGAAAAACAGAACACACAGGGATTTCAGTTTAGAAATTTTAGAAAAGAAGGTGTGATTTAAGACTTTAGTTCTTGACAGATGTAAAAATATATGGAACAGTTCCAACCGCAACCTTTGGGCTGAAATGAAGCCAAAAAGTGTAGTGGCTTCGAATCAGGCCAATCCCTAAAGAACCCCATGCTAAAATCAAGGGGAACCCTCCAGAGCTGAAAAATGAAGCCAGAAAGGAAGTGGCTGAAACTGCAGTTCCTCTAGGTGCCACTTGAGGCTGGCTCCAAAAGGGAGTCAGTCCACACAGACTCCCATGTTAAAATGTCCAACTTTACAGCATTAAAAAGGCATATTTACAGCCTGGTACACATAACGTTTTTGGACTCTATGGATAGGTTTCCCCTTCATAATAACTCTGAGTGGGGTGAATTTTTTTATAACTCATCCACCTGGATAATTGAGTTAGAGGCTTAGAAGTGTAGATTGACAGACGTCTGACACAGGCAGCCGGAATCCATCGGCATCTGCTGAGCCTCATCCACTACTTTGATTTATTAAACTGGACCTCTTCACTCTGTGTGTGTGTGTGTGTGCACTGTTGGTGCCCTTTGAAGCATTTTTAATGGATTATCTGAGTAATATTTTGGCTTGCTGTGTGGTACGGAGCATCCCAGAAATCTGTGCTTCAGTTTTGGTGAGTGAAATTCTAGTGTTTTACTATTATGACATTTATATTTATTACTATTAAATATAAAAAATGAATTTAAAAATTGTTACTAAAATTGACATTTTTTGCAGTACTTTCTCCCTCAGGCTGCTGCTCTTCTGCTGTGTGGCATCTTTCCTTCCACGTTGCTTTTGGAAAGTAGGGTGCACAAAGGGAGAGACATTCATTAAGGTGACCCTGACATCAAACGGCAGAATGGAACAAAAAGTGAACAAGAAGAAAGAGAAGAGGGAACAGCGGAGGCGAGCTGAGGAATCAAGGCCTGTTGAGAGTCAGGTGGGGGAAGAAGGAGGGAGCGTGGGAATGGCTGCATTTGGAGGAGACAGTAACTGTGTGCGTGTGCTCGGCACACATGCCTCTGCATGTTTTGCCCATGAAGTTGATGGAGATTGAGCCATTAAAGGCATTATCATCGTTCTGCTCAAGGGGACAATTGATGGCGACACAAACAAAGACAAAAGCATCTCAACCTGTCTCTTTACCATTTATCATTGTTAGAACGACAGCTGGAGCACTCCCAGTATCCCCGCAAAATCCCCCAAGTGTGTCTGTGTGTTTCTAAGAATCCCTCCATCTTACACTGTATATTTCACAATGGAGGCAATTTACAATGATGCAAGGGAGATAAAGCTGAGGGAAAGAGAGGCAAACACAACACGCTGTTGGAAGGAAACAGATTTTATCTTGATGGAGAATGGGTGGCCAGAGGGTCGATGGTGTTTTTGCATTCCAGATGCTTGTTGGAAAATGGGCTGTCATCTGGATTTCTATGTGAACATAGGAGGAGACAGCGGGGGCGTCCCAGTGCACGACTGACTCTATACTCTTCAGCATTTAGGAATCCCTGGACACCTATCCAAACAAACTTTCTTTGTGTGCTTGTTTATGCATGCACACGGTTGCCTGTCTGCAGACTTGATTTCCTGTGGGCGCATGCATGTTTGTATGTATGTCCAGACCCCTCAGGAGCCTGTCCAGGCCACAGTGTTGAGCACTGAGCGCTGAGTCAGTGCATTAGTGTCACGGCAGATGCATCCTCCAGCCTGTCCCCTGGCTCTCACTGTTAGTCCATAGAGATACATTCAGCTGCAGCCAGCAGCACTTTGCGTGATGAGCTTGGGCAACAGCCTCAATAAGGACTGATGGCACCATTTGGAGAAAAAGAGGGAAGGAGGCAGAGCAAGGGAAAGGAAGTGAGGGAAAGACAGATGGAGAGAAAAACTGGTGGAATGGATTACTGAAAGGAGGAGACATGGATTTAAGGATGGAGTGATGTTGAGCCGAGTAATGGTGGGGAGAGATGGGCATATGAAGAGTAATGTTAGTTTATATTGAGCAGTGTGCACTCATATGGGCAAACTGCTGGCTATTAAGGACAAGCAGTCATGTTCTCTGCCTACAGCCAGCTCAGACACCTATCATTACCCTGGTGAATTTATTATGAGGTACTGAGAAAAAAGTCTACTTCACAGGCACATTGAATCAATGACTGCAGCCTCGTTGGCAGCTGAGCCCATGGCACACGTGAGCTGACGCCATGCTTTTAAAACCTTCAGTAAGGCACGGAGCTGCTGCTGATGGGAGGGGGTTGGGAGCAAAACAGGGGGGTGCCATGTCATTAGCACTTCACATCCATATTGCTGGGACCTATAATTAGCAGTACGGCACTATAGGGAGCCAGCCATGCTGCCATTTAAAAATCAACAAAAGGGTGATTCATTTAGATGAGGATCATTGACTTGTCAGAGAGTTCAGTCAACAGTTGTTGGCAGAGCAGATAGTGCTTTATTTCTCAGCTGATCAGCTGTTGAGCACAATGTCATTAAAAAAGAATCAGCCAACATATTTCTGCCTGTCATGTAAAGCTGGACCAATGAGCAGTTGGACAGGAAGTGCCATGGTTTTCTCTTCATTCATCCAAAGTTGGTTTGCATAAATGCAAACAAAGTAATGTCAGTAATGTCAGGAACAGCTTTTTAAGGCCCAGATGGGAAGAGAAAGTAGAAAGAAGCTAAAAAGGACATCTGAAAAGTGTTTCCAATTCTGCTTTTCATTTTCATTTTTACCACACTATCACTGGATGACATGCTGCTTTTAACCAATGTTTTAACTTAACAGTCCACTCAAAATTAAATTCGTTTTTTTTTTTTGCTTGAGTACATTAGCCCAAGCACACTTTTTCCCAGATGCATTTACAATTGATAATTTTCAGTGGTGCAATTTGCTAAACAGTCCTTCTCCTACCCACAAGTAAGGACAACTAATTTCTGCATATTACTAAAGTCTGATAATGATTTCTTCTGCTGAGGTTGACTCAGTGAGAGAGCTTCCTAATCAGGAGCTGATCACCCACCGACCTGCGACACCCACTTCCATTGAGCTTGATTATCTCAGCGCTGATTTCCGGCAGTGTGGCAACACTGCATGACGTCCGAGATCGCTGCTGATGGCAGTGACTGCTAATTAAGAGGGAAAGGATGTAAGGAAGGAGGAAGGATTGGCTTTCAGAATCAATGTAAGAAGAAGCTGTGGGACAGGACCAAATGGCCAAATAAAACAGTTTATTACAACAACCGAAATGACTAACAAGTGGAATCAAACTTATATTAAACTTTTGGACAGTGTTATGTCTTATATGCCACTTCAGGGCTCATATGTGATATTCTGAATTTTGTCACCAACCACCTAATATTATGTAGGTGACAATTATTGAGTCCCCAGAGGAAGTCATGAGTTATCACAGATATGATTTTCTGATGAAACGTGTGGGCTAACCACCATTCTTATCTTTCAGTAGGCTGCACTGCCTTCATATTCAGCTTCCTGTTACTTTGAAAAACCATTATACAATACACCAATCCCATCCCACCTCCCAGCAAACAGACCCACAGTCATTATGTTCCCATTAGCTCTCGCTAACTCCGCTGCTCCAAACATTATCACGGCTAGACACTAATGTTATGACTATGATTATCATTATGTGTTCCTGGTTCTGGAAACACACACACCAGCACTGGAGACCTCATTCCATTCCCCTTCCTGCTGTGAAACAAATCAAAAACTAGTTATGCTGCCTTCCATGAATGCCATCACTGCTAACTCGCCACGACATTAATATCAGCTATCGATAGAAGCCGGCTGGGAAACTGTCGACTGGGGCCCACTTCTAAGCTGGAGTCAATTAGTGCGGAGGACAACCTCTTCAGATATAGTTATTACCCCCTGACTAAAAACTCTCCGGTTGATGCTAGTCTGCTAAATAGCATCTTTGGTCCGCTGCTCAGTGGAGCTAATTCACATTTATGAAAGAGCGTAAACGTGTGTGTATGTACATGTTGTAAAAACCTTTAGCTGCTCAGTGCAGACGGACATCCCAGCATACACACTGAGATAAAACCGTTTTCACAGATTGTGTTTTACTTTCTTGACAGCTTTCAATATCGTAAGCCAAAGACCATGTTACCACAATGCAATTGGCTCCTGTTGCAGCAGCCTGGAGAATAACATAGCAGTAACAAACAGACGTCAGTGATTGATTACTTGCTAAACACACTTTTCTTACATTTTCTAACAGAAACATCTAGAAAAGGGTCCAGACTTTTAATAAATCTGCTGACCACCACCCATGAGAGTTGCTGCAATTTAGCTACCATGTTAGCTAGTGCATTAGCCAATTCCCTTGTTTCTATGTAATTGTTCACATATGGGTCACACAGCTGTAACTTGCCTACTAAAAGAAATTGAATTGTGTGCTTATAGCCTACTTAACATAGTTTGCAAGTGTATATACAGTATACAGTGCCTTGCAAAAGTATTCATACCCCTTGAACTTTTCCACATTTTGTCAAATTACAATCACAAACTTAAATGTGTTTTATTGGGATTTTATGTGTAAGTAGTGCATAATTGTGAAGTGGAAGGAAAATGATACATGGTGTTCAAAATTTTTTTACAAAAAAAGATTTTGGCCAGCTTTTCGCGTGCTGCATCACAAATATTGTTTTCTCATCACTGTAATCTAAAATCCTGCTCAGTGCCATCGTTAGTAGCTCAGGTGAAAGGGATTTACATTTTAACTTTGTGATGATTGAAATAAGGAGGTTTTCAGTCAGAGAAGTGCTCCAAATGTGAGTTACATGCCATTTCCTATGGGAGAAATCAGCTGGAGTTTTACTTCTGTCGGGGCACCCTGAATAGCTTCTCCCACTTTGCAACTCTATTGTAAACCTAGACACTATGAAAGTAGTGTCTTAAACATGCATTCTTTTTAATGGCCAGAGGAAGGTGACTCCTCGGGTTGCAAAAAGTCTTGGAGGAGGGTTGTTTAGAAAATGCTCACTGGCTAACAACCTGTCAATCACTCATTATCCAATGAGTGTGTGGTGTGCTTGGTTTCACAGTCAGACCCACATTTCCCTCATCACGTGCAGTTCCAAAACGCCAAGTTTGAGGCTTCATAACATCATCATCATCATCACAGTGGCTACGTCTATTTTTTATGATTTATGATATACGATTATAAACCACAAAATACAATGCCAGATAGCTGGACAGATGTGGAAACAATATGTGAAGGGAATGAGGCTTTGGAAATGATCAAGTCATTGTTACTAACCACAATTATCTCTCTTACAAAAGTCACATATGCCTAGTATCCCCCCTCACCTCCTCTTTCCCTCTATTCCTTCTGCATCATGTTATTTTTTCCTCTTTGATCTCAAACTGAAGCCCTGCACAGCTCAAAGTGCCCTCATTTTGTTAACAAGAGAGGCATGGTATAAGTAAAATGCAGCTGGACTGTATTTGTAATACAAATGCAAATTTGATTTACTTTGGAGCGGTGTGCACCTCTCATTCTTGGCATCAAACCTATCTCTTCTTATTCTTTTCCAAATAGTTAATGAGTTAAAGCATGACGTATTTAGGAAATCAAAGCCAGTTCAGTGGGTCAAAGTTCACCAGTGCAATTTAACAAACAGAGTATCATAGTGTCAGTTTGCATTGTCAGGTAATCGGAGCTGTGATCAATCTGCCTTCCTTTACCAGAGCAAGTTTCAGTTTAATTTCACAAATGTAGTTTCTGTAAGGTATGGGGAAATGTATCACTTTTCCTTCATTTTTCTTTCAAACCATTAATTCCCCATTTGGACTCCAGACTTTGCAGTGAAGCACAGATTGCATGGCAAAGCTTGTTAACAACATGGAAAACAGACAATTAATAGAAACACCTCCCAAACCCGCCCCTTCCCTCTCTGCATGCTCAATCTTCTCTTCACCTTCAGCTCTCTAATAACAGTCTTAAGTTGACATTCAGTTTTTCCGGGGGCCAAGCACTTAGGGTGGTGCTGTCTGCTTTCTAATTGTAATAATAATTGTGGTTCCGGCTAATCTCGGCCGGTGCTGTGACCCTAACCTGCTGTGAGCGGATTTGAGATAATGAAATAATTGCCCCAAATGCTTTTTACCCAAGCAGCCGCTGAAACCTGAACCCCTCAGACGAAGTGGCATCAACATTCATTCAGTCTCTATCACCGGCATTTTCCACTTTAATTGAAATTTAGATTGTTGTTGACCCTCTGGGTGAGGTTGCGTGGACCAAAATGTGTTGTGGGAGGATAGCATGCAACTCTAATGTGGTGGCCATCTAGCTATCACTGAACGTCTGTGTGCATGTGTTTGTGTATGCTGGTGTTCATGTTTTCATAAAAAGAGGGTATCTGTGCCATTTATCTTCCCCAGCCAGTTCTGCAGCCATTTCTGCATATGTATGTTTGTGATGATTAGACAAGAACCCACACACAGATAGGCTGAGTCCAAATCACACACTATTTGTTATATAGTGCGCAACATTCACTATCTCTTCTGCTATTTTATTTGACTAAATTTTTCTCCACTACATATTACCAACAAAAATTCCATAATGGAACAAAAAAAAAAAAGAAAACCTTTCCTCTAACAATCCGGCAGTGGATTCAGCTGCATTTGTTTGTCTCTTTTGACAGCTTAAATGCCACGCTGCATTTGAGCTGTCAATAATTGAACAAAATTATGATAAATAAGTTTCCAAAAGCTGAATTCAAAATGTTGCTCTGTACTGAGTAAACTACTGAGTCACCATTATGTAAGAAGTAGAGAGCCGTGCTGTGGTCAATTCAACTTAAATTCACTTCAGTTCAGTTTTATTTATATAGTGTCAATTCACAACAACAGTTGCCTCAATGTGCTCTATATTGCAAGGTAAAGATCCTACAGTATAAGAGGAAAAACCCCAACAATGAGACGATCCCCTATGAGCAAGCACTAGGTGACAGTGGGAAGGAAAAACTCCATTTTAACAGGAAGAAACCTCTGGCAGAACCAGGCTCAGGGAGGGGCAGCCATCTGCTCCGACCAGTTGGTGGGTGAGGGGAAAGAGAAGAGAAAAAGGAGAGCATAAGGAGATAGGACAAAACACAAACTATGGGCGAGAGAAGACACAATTTAATGACATGCAATAGTGGTGTATAAACACATGGGGAGTGAAAAGATGGGAGTGGAGAAGAACTGCTCAGCGCTTCATGGGAAGTCTTCCAGCAACCTAAGCCTATAGCATCATACTGTAGCTAAAGGATGGTTTAAGGTCACCTGATCCAGCCCTAACTATAAGCTTTATGAAAAGGAAAGTTTTAAGCCTAATCTTAAAAGTAGAGAGGGTGTCTGTCTCCCAAATCCAAACTGGGAGCTGGTTCCAT
>VUQI01031619.1:7644-29718 GCA_015106735.1 Paratilapia polleni
CCAAAAATTTTAAAATAATAAAAAAAAAAAAAAAAAAAAAAGGCACATAAGGAATATCAAACAGCTCACTCTAGACCTCTGTCTTGCAACATCACTGTTTGATTATGAATACAAGAATACATTCATCAACATTTAGCTTTCTTGGGAAAGTAACACTAAATGTAGAAACCTTGTCTTTCACATGCTGTAGATGAGACCATCTATAAAAGGAAGGATTTGTACTGTAGCAACACCAGTTTCTTTCCATTTTTATGTGGCTGACCCTTTGTGCTCCTTTCCTGGCTCCCCTCTGAGATTTTCCTGTCTGTTTCTCTTTGCTACTTTTCCTTACTCCACCCTCTGAGGGTCGCCCTTCATCCTTCCTTGCCCTGTGTCCCTGCAGGTGGTGGAGATAGCTTTAAAGGTTAGCCCCATACTGGGAGCCCACATGTTTCAGCCCCTGCTGCCAGCTGTCTTCAGAGGTATTGTGGATGGTGAGGTGAGTTTTACCTTTGCATCTTGCACAAATCTGCACTGGGACTGTATAAAATAACAAAGCTGTAAAGATAGTTTTGTTGTTTTGTTTTTTTTTGTTTTTTTTCCTTTCTCAATTTCTTTTCACTGTTCAAATATTTAACCTTAAACATGTCTTTTAAGGTTTTAGTAAACCTAAAATAATCTCCCTTAAGTGATAAAACCTATGTCCTTTCTTCTAATTTGTCCTTTACTGTCACATGAAATGAATTCTTCAGAGTCTGTAGAGTGGCAATTATTGATAAGTCAGCTCAGTTAAAGGTTACACGTTTACAGGATACTGCTGTGTCAGTGGGTCCATCTTTTTCCTCTTATCAAGCTTAATGACCCATGCGTTATGTAAAACCATTTATGCGTGGTTATGTTTCATCATCTGGACTTATGATTGCGTGTCTGTGATCTACAGAGATATCCCGTGGTGATGTCCACCTACCTTGGCATCATGGGTCGCGTCCTGCTCCAGAACTCCAGTTTTTTCTCTTCTTTGCTTACCCAGATGGCTTCTGAGTGCAACCAGGAGGTGAGGCTTGATGTCTGCCCTTCATTTTTGTCTCCTCAGCACAGACTCGATGAATGTCTGTGGGAGACATAAATGCAAAGTGCCTGTTAAAAGGGAATCAGTGTGAACGAGGCTGAAAGTAATGAGCCAAGGAATTGCAAATGGTAACATTTTCAAGCCCTAAAATGTTGTCCTCCTTCACTGTGAAACTCTGAGTAGAGAAATTAATTGTGCCTAGTTCTGAGATTGTGGCCTTAATCTAAATAAATGCAAAGATGTTCCTCTCTAAGCTGTCTTTCATCATGCCATGCTCTTTGTTTTACCATAGAGGACAAGGAGGAAATTTTAATCAAAAATGTAGGGAAGGTTGTTTTTACCCCCTTTTTTTTTTTAATAAAGACAACACTAAAAGCATATTTTCAGACACATCTGTATACAGATTGCTGCTTCTCTTTTTGTCTCGTTTTCTGTCCTCCTTATTTGTCTTTCTCCTCATCAGATGGACCAGTTGTTGGGCAGTGTTATAGAGATGTGGGTCGACCGAATGGACAACATCACACAGCCTGAGAGGAGGAAGCTGTCGTCGCTGGCTCTGCTTTCCCTCCTGCCATCTGACAACAGGTGAGAAACATTTTTTAATTAATTTCTATGCAGATTTAGCTTCGAACTGGTGAGAAGTGGATGGAACAGCAGGCGGAAAGTAACGAGATGTTCTTGGAAAATTATTTATTAGACCTCTTGTTTATCATTACAGATACAGGTGATGAAATTATCTTGTATATGTTTCTCCTTACAGCCATAAAATGCTGAACAAAAACATTAACGAAACGGGTGCCCGCTTTATACTCTGCCAATTATATGTTAGCTGAGCAGCACAAATTCATATACTCTGATATACACTTCATACCTATGCAGACGTGTCTACGGGAGCGAGAGTATGTTGTCAGACATAAAACTTACCACCTCTCTATGACTCAATGTCACAGACTATAGTAAGTGATCTTAAGTCTGTAAACCATCATGCTTTAGCCAAAGCACGCAACATATTTGATCATGTCTATCTTCTTCTATTAGGTGAAGTTTGTTTTTAGTGGATTATTGTGCTGACATTCAGCACTGTCTGGGCAACATCTCTCACCATGATAATGAAGAGGCAAACATGTACACGCTCACAGACACAGAGTTCAAGTGCTCTTAGATTAAAATTTCACTTCAAATTTCTCTGTGCCATCCTGACTTAGGGATGACTGTAATGATGCATTTATGTATGTGCATAAATGTTGTTGTTTTTGTATCAACCTGCGAGCGTTGTTATTTCTGCTGTAAAGTCAAACATTTTTATGCGGAAGTCCGTAGGGATTTACTTGCTTTTGGAGCAGGCCTCAAGTGGCCATTCAAGGTACTGGAGGTTTTGGTCTTGGCTTTGTTTTTCTGCCCTGGAGGTTGCCGTGTAGTGTGTGATGAAATGGAATTCATGGAGAAATTACAGTGTGATCCAGACTGTTATATTTATAATATGGTCTGAAGGTAATCTGTTCCAATTTTGGTGAAGACAAAGAAAAATTTGTGGCTGGTGGAAAAATTTTTAAACTTTCGTCATTTCCAATATGGTCAAAACTGACATGTATTGCTTTGAGCTTGGCTTGATTCAAGGAATCAAGTGGTACCTCATTTATAAAAACTGGGCATATGTTATAAAAAATTGTGTATGTAAACTCACTTTTAGCTTTGAGCCATTGGTGGTGCTAAACTTGTTAAACTTGGTAGAGAAAGGCTAGACTGCTTTGAGCTGATAGGAAGGCAACAGTAACTCAGTTAACCACTTTTTGCAACCAAGGTATGCAGAAGAGCATCTCTGAACACACAACACACAGAAGCTTAAAGGAGATGGGCTACAGCAGCACAAAACCACACTGGATGCCATTCCTGTCAGCTAAAAACAGGAAACTACAGTTTGCAGCGGCTCACCAAAATTGGACAATAGAAAACTCCATTTCTGCTGTGACAATCAGATGGTAGGGTCAGAATTTGGCATAAAGAACATGAAAGCATGGATCCATCCCTCTACAGTTCAGGCTGGTGGTGGTGTAATGGTGTTGGGGGGGATATCTTTTTGGCACTCTCAAAGCTCAAATCACCTCAAACTGGTTTCTTGAACATGACAGTGAGTTCACTGTACTCAAATGGCCTCCACAGTCACCAGATCTCAATCCAATAGAGCACCTTTGGGATGTGGTGGAGTGGTAGATTCACATCATGGATGTGCAGCCGACAAATCTGCAGCAACTGTCTGATGCTATCATGTCAATATGGACCAAAATCTCTGAGGAATGTTTCCAGCACCTTGTTGAATCTATGCCACGAAGAATTAAGGCAGTTCTGAAGGCAAAGGGGGGTCCAACCCAGTACTAGCAAGATGTACCTAATAATAATAAGTGGCAGTGAGTGTATGTAGTATATGTCATATACTGCATATGCTTTATGAAGAAAGAAACAACCAAGAGGAAGAAAATTAAACAGGGATATATTATAGCAGCATAGCAACTGTGTCTCAGAGGAAGATCTCTTAGAATGGTTGTCTTTGCATGCAAGCCATCAGCTTTCTCACTTAACAGTGATTTAAATGATACGCATGGAGCAGCACCACTCATCAGCTATTAGAGTTTTTCACTGGGGAGGTGTTTTTGGTTGGATAGAATTAGAACTGACAGACATGTTTAAATGATCTTAAATACAAAGCCTGCTTCCAGTTGTTGCTATGGCCACCAATTTGAGACCATTATTAGTGACTGGGGCACAGGTTTTTAGTGATTCATTTTACACTCCCAGGATATTAGTAGTTAAATTTTACTAAGCAAAAGGATCAACTGTTTGACAATGTAGAACCTGTACTAGACATAATTTTGTGTGTGTTATAGTTGCTTAAAGAGTACAAATTTTTATTAAGCCCTTAAGCTTTATTTCTTATTAGTATTATGCTGACTAGGTAGTTCCACACATTTCACATTATTCCAGAACTGATAGCAGTATTTACTCTATTAAAATATACTGTGTGTGTGTGTGTGTGTGTGTGTGTGTGTGTGTGTGTGTGTGTGTAAAATTTCTACATTTAAGAAATAAGGGACACGTCTGTGTATACTTGGTTGATCTGTATCTTTTCCAAAACCATCTTTCATTCTGACTTTCCAGGTTTTGCTAGACCTAATGCTTATTGAACTTTATGCAGCATTGCCTGGGGTCTACTTTGCCGAGTATATGAACTGACAGAAGAAGGAACAGTCGATGTATCAGTGCCCATACCCACTCATACTAGCACTTTTTATCCTTTTCCTTCCCTGTTTTTCCATTCTTGTTGTAAAAAACACATTCTATCCACTGCCACTAGCCACTGAGATTGAGTCAAATAGTGACTATTGCATGTCTCCAGGCTTGTGTGGTGGGTGTTGAAAACCAACATCTTTTTAAAAATTGTTCAATTCAGTTTTATTTATATTGCTCCAATTCGTAGTAACCCATCTCAGGGGACTTAGATAGAAAGGTCAAAACCTGACAATATTGCAGATATAAACATGATGATACTCTTTGAGTAAACACTTTCCGTAAGTTGGGAGAAATGATTCCCTTTTAGCAGGAAGAAACCTCCAGCAGAGCCAAGCTTAGGGAGGCAGTCATTTGTTATGACCAATAGGTGTGCCTTTTAAAGTCAAAAAAGAAAAGAATGGACAAAGGAGATACAGTACTAATTGTTGGCAGGTTGGTAGGGCTGGTAACTGCAGATTGGGAAAATACAGCTCTGGAGCGAGATACACCTCCAGAAAAGTAGAAGAACGGTGACAGAAAGGGAGGAAAAAATCACAAACACAAGCAATAATGGCATATAAATGCATGTAAAGTGATTGGACAGTGAAAGAGAAGTGAGTCGAGAAGAGGTTTTCAGTGCATCATGGGACGTCCCCACAGTTGCTTGGGTTTTTAACATTGCAAAACAACAGACAAGTAAGTAGTGATAACATAAGATAAGTGATAACAGTGAAACAATAAGCAGATAAGATGTGTGTGTGTGTGTGTGTGTGTGTGTATATATATATATATATACATATATATAGTACAGAAGAAGACAGGACAAACAAGTAAGAGTCCTTATTCTTGAAGTGTGTGTGTTTATGTATATATCCTAATGGTAAGAAATTAATATAGTCCAGCCTAGAAGTAAAAACTGTACAAGTTGTCAGAATCACTCCAAGACATAGTCCTATGAATATTGCCTGTACAAGACATGTATAAGGTGAAAAATATCGGTACAGAGAAGTCTTTGGAACTTCATGACAGCTTGTGTTCATTTACATGAACAAATAAAGCAAGTAAATATGACTAAAATCGGCATACTATGGTTTATTTTAAATCCCATTTTTCCAGTGGCTCTATTAAAAAAGGTATTGATGGATTTATAAATAATATTGGGATTTAGCCTGACAAGTACAGAGCTGAGTCCATTGTCTGTTCTCAGAGTATATGTAGTATATATAAAAAACAAAAAAAAAAAAAGTTTTAAAATGAATGATTTCATGAGTAATGAAGCTCTGTTCTCTGTGTTATCAGCATGATCCAGGACAAGTTCTGTGGCATCATCAACATCTGTGTTGAGGCATTGCATGATGTAATGACAGAAGATCCAGAAACGGGCACTTTCAAAGAGTAAGTATTCTTTTTTTTTCTTTCTAATTGAAGAGCAGGAAAAAAAAAACAGTGCATAAAAAGTTGTAAAATTGTACAGTTCAAACCTTCCCATCATTCTTTTCACAATTGAATGGAGTTTGTAATTTTGACAAAACTCATTCATAATGAATGAAGACACTTGTAAGTGCTTGAAGCACTATGAATGCAGATGTGATGCTGAAGTTGGAATTTATCAAATGCAAACCTCTGAAGAAATATTTTGAGATAAAAATTAATTTCATGGGGCCAGTGGCTGACAGCTATGGATAATGGGGAAAGCAATTCAGAGAGTGACTTTGTTGTATTTGCACATTAAAATACCATAATACACATGGATAAAATGTAATAAGGTTGAGTAAGTAATGAAACTGATAGGTTTATTTTGGTTTTTCAGCCTAATAATGGTCCTTTTCACTTGCATCATCTCCTCTTTGGATCTCATATTGAGAGTTCCAGTGAACAGCTACCAAATACAAATTCAACACTTGCAATCAACTCCAGATATTTTGTCACGTTAATTTGTAATGAAATAATGAGGGACCATCAAGCATGAGGGACAAGGGTGAAACTGCTTGTCAGTCAATTGTCCAATTACTTTTTGAGCCTCTGAAATTGGGGGGCTGTATGAAAAAAGGTTGTAATTCCTAAACAGTTAATATAATACTTTTGTTAAACCCCTTGAGTTAAAGCTGAAATCATGATTGTTTGGTTTAAAATCCACTGTGATAGTGCACAGAGACAAAATTACAAAAAAATGTCTGAATAGACCCAAAACTTATGGACCTGACTGTAATGCCCCATGAGATCCATCACTTTCCCACTATGGGAGGAGATAATGACTACAGCTCCCCTTAAACTTTGAACCTCCCCTCCATATCTCCAGATGTTGTTCTTTTCTCTCTCAGCAGTTTCTTCGCAAATGTTCAACAAATGTAGACACCTATTCACTGCTGTCAAGAATGCTCAGCACCGTACTAAGATGTGACAGTGTGAAATGAACTGAAAAGCTGGGTACAGAGGTTACTGTGTGTGTTTGTTTGCCAGTGATGTGTTGAATTGTTTTGGATCCCAGTTGGGTTTGACACGGGCAAAAGTATATTTGTGGATGAAAATTTCCTCTGAGTTTTATTTGCTGTTTGTAAATGCAATCAACTGAGAGAGTCAGCAGTGAGTAATATAATCTTACCCCTTGTATTTTAGAATTGCGTAAACTTTCAAATAAACAGACTTGTGTTTTCATAAGTGCTTTAGGATTGTTCTGGCATGGAGTGACATGAGAAAAGTCCCTGCGACCATGGATGAAATTCAATAATATAACATGTCAGTTGCCAAGTCAGTTTGACATGGTATTGTACTAGAGTGTTGTTGTAGAAGACATTGATTGTAGCTTCTTTAAAGAGGTGCCCATCCCAGAAGAGAAAGATTACATAAACAATTTGCATTTCTGTCTACTCAAAATTGTAATAGGTTCATTACTTTTGTCACTTTGAATGCCATTAGTTAGAGTTTAGGCAGAATTTAGTAAAAATTTCTGATTTCTGATCAAGACCCCCCTCCCTTATCTATTAAGACCATACACAGAGTTTATACTGTGCACAAAGGTTTCACTTGTAATTCTCTCTGCATGCAGATGAACCAATATGAATAGCATTCAGGAAAAAAGTGCCAGAGGGTTCAGCATTTGGAGTGCCTGTGTATGCATGCTGCCTGTTCTGAAATTGTCTCCTACTGTGCAGGTTTATTTGCGGTTATTAATATTGAGTTGAATATTATTGTGTTTGCAGCTGCATGCTGATGAGCCATTTTGAAGAGCCCAAGCTGAGTGATGATGAGGAGCCACCAACTGAGCAGGACAAGAGGAAGAAACTGGTGAGTCAAATGCATAATTCATACACAGTACAGATCTAGTTTTGAAATCTTTAAAACAGTTTTTCTCTTACTTCATTCTCATTATAGATTATAGACAAATAACTCCAATAATAAATGTATTTCTTTTGTTTTCACTTTTAATCTGAGTGTCTTTCTCTCGGTCCTGTGATAATTAAAAAAAAACAAACAAAAAAAAAACTCTCTTCTTGTGAAATTTATGGTACACTGACACTCGTACAGTGCAAGCAGAAGCACCAAGAGAAAAAATCGTTTACTCCAGTCAGCAAAAAGGAAGGTGACCAGTTTATTTACTGTGTAGTCAGACACCAGTTCAGAGCCACCTCAAAGCCTCCTGCAGGTCTTTAGATAAGCATGAATGTCAGTAAGTACCCATATATGGCCCCTAGGTGGGAGATGCACACCAATTAAATAGTGGTGCATGTATATATGAGCATGCATTCTCTATCAGGATGCTTCCTGTACCACTTTGTTACACTGTGGAAGTTGAGAAATTGTTACACTCCTTCACACCATTGTTTAACTATATTGTTGGTGTCTGTGGTTGTCTCCAAATGTGTGCTTAGACAAAATGAAATTTTTATACAAATGTGATTTTATTGGTGTTTGAATGAGTAAATACAGCTATATTTATATTCTTGTTTTACTTTTCTCTGCGTGTAAGTGTGTGCTGGTTGCTTGGCGGTATCCCAGTGCACTTATCACCTCAGCCCAGACCCTGACTTTTTGCTCCAGGGAAGAGAGGAGAGGAGACTTACAGTCGCACCTCTCTCTGCTTTTTAATGTGTGTGGGTCTGTGTGCTTGGGGACGTGCATGAATACATGTGTGCAAGTCATGGGTGTGCCCACATGATGGAGTTTTCAGTTTGAGGCAAAAGTTGATGAGAAAGGAGACCTGTGACATTTTTGAACATTTATTGGCTTCACTTTTTTAAGCCTTCTCTCCTTGGCAGCTGTGTGTGCATTTGTGTAAAAACATGTGTGCATAAATATCTGTATATATTTTCTTTCTCATCAGTGCTTCACATTGACATTGAAAGTCAGTGATCAATTAATATGAAAATGATGTAATTTTGTGCTAAAATTTAAAGCAATTACATCTGTGTTGCTTGATTATGCTTTAGGTGCACTGGCACTATATGCATTGTTTTTCCAGCTTTCATCAGAAGCTGCCACGTACAGTATGTCTGCCATCTGCATCATTATATGTAGGGTCTGGTACAGTGCCAGGTGGACTGCAGGTACGGGCAGAAGCCTTGGCTGCAGGCACTTAGGACATGAAATGTCACCTCTCTAGGGATGAAGAAGCTTGAGGTAGTGGAGGTGGGGAAACAGCACCAAATAGATCTGAGCACACCTCCATGCACAGGTGTTATTGGAACTGAAGTTCTATATAGAGGTTGACTCTCTCCTCCTCCTCCTGCCCTGTGCAGGTATGTGGGGAGTCATGTTTTCCCTAATTGAGCCCTTATGTATGAATTTTGCCTTTTATATAAATGTTCACTTATTTATAAAGTTAATTTGATTGAGAGAGAATATTATGCTTAGGAGACCTTTGCATGTAAATAGGCTTTCCAATACTGTATATGTTGGTTTGTCAGTGTCTTATCCAGTGAGTTATAAGAAATTGTAGTACAAAAAAGACTTCTGTTTTGTTAAAGATTACAAAATATAAAGAAATGAGGGGTGGCTCAAGATGTTTGAACAGTATCAAAGAGAAATTTAATGGTTCCAGAAAAACCATCAGTGCTTTTCAGTAGTCAATGGCAATACGGTTTCACTCATTTTGTCCTCCACCTGTCCAGTTTCCTCACATTTTTTAAAGGACACACTGCACACCCTGCTGAGATAAGCAAAGTTTTCAGCTAATAGCTCTTTGGGAATTATGTTGTTCGTGCAAAAATACTATTTTATGCCTGTTAAACTCAGTTATTGTTGGCATTTTTCATAGATTCAACTAAATAAATGGAAACAAATTGTGTTTTTGTGACAGACTGCTAGTAACAAAGTGCCTAAAGAATTTTAAATTGGTTCTTTTCTGTTATGTGTAGACACAACACTGGTTCATCCCTTGAGTGAGATGCCTTTTTATACTTGAATGATTCTGGCTCATTGGAAGCAAAACATAAAAAATGAGGGGTGCCTAAAGTTTTTTGCACAATACTGTATATTAGTTATCAAGAAAACAAATTAATGATTATTTTGAGCTGTTATACATTTGTTTACAATGTTTCTCATGCCCACAAGCGTTTGAATCATCACCTCGTGGATGAATGGGTCAAAACAACGCTACAGTTGTTATGTTTAGGGTTATTCCTGTTTATCTTGTCGTGTGTTGTAATTTTCCAAGTGCCAGAAAAGGAAAGAGTTGCAGCAGTGCAGTCTAAGTTTGTACCTCTTTAAAGTAGTCACCTCTCAGTGACAGAGTGGGAATAAGAATTGACTCAGGACTTTTGACTTGGACTCACACACCTAAATCCATCTCCTGTGGAGTGTGGGATTAGAATTCAAACTGGATAGTACAGCAGTAAAAGACAGCACCAGACATATTGTAATTTTAGTAATTTAGTAATTTTTAGTGGCTCTTCATCCTTTATTGAATCAAATCACAATCATGAATCATCTAGATTGGACTGATTGCTGTCAGTGTTGGGGCCCTTTGATTTCATACCAGCTCCCGCCAGCTAAGCCCATTGTAGAAAGTGAACGTTGCGGTACTTAAGTTTAGTGGTGATTATTAATGAACCAAGGGAAATGTCACCAGTGGCTCTTAAAAGGAATAATTTAATGAATATACTATAATGGAAATGCTAAACATTAAATATAAAAAGTGGAGTGAATACATAAAAAAACATTATAGCCATTTACACACAAGTTATTCATACCCACTATACCTCATTTTTGTCACCTTTCCTTTGCTGAATTGTGTTTTCCCCCCTTCCTTTTTGCTATTCATCTGTCTTTATACATTATGTAGGTACCCACTCCTCTGTAGTTACACATCTTGAGCAAATGTAGGCAGATGAGACTCCAGTCTCATTCCCCTTTTGTATGTCCAGTTTGACCTGTGGCACAGTTTTTAGTACAGTTTTGATTAGGTAAGCATATGCAAGGCTATCAATAACAGCAAATCTCGCTCTTGCTGTCTCACCCATCCTTTCTGTACCTCCTGCCACTTACAGCAGGTAGACCCAATTTACCACCTATACTGACCAAATGAACAAAAGAACTAAACCTATTGTGTGTTATTTATATCAAAATTATATCTCAGTTACTCATTTTTGACTTTTTAATAAATATTTAAAAAAATAAACCTTTAAATTTCAGGGTTTTTTTTGTAGTGTTTTCTGTCATAAACTAAATTATTTTAATCTCTTCATTTTGTCAGGAGTACATTTTCATGACCCCTAAATATCTTGTGTTGCATTTTCCAGTGTTGTACTGGCCATTTTCCATATGCTGACAAATCCTGGTGAGCCACCGCATTACTAACCCATCAAAAAATCTATAGTTGCTACCAACCCTGTCTATTTAATAGCTCTCCCAGTGGACCTGTCACTTTGGGGACTCGGATCAGTTGTCAAACACAACCAAGTTAATAATGCAAGTTAACATTACATTGTGTGATCAACTCTCACTGACTCAACCTGGGACTTGTAAGCGTCCCTCATTTTGATCTGAGTGTTCTAGACGACTAGACTAAGCTAGCTGCTGTTGTGTTTTGGCTTCTGTTTATAATGTATCATTTGATTCCTGTGCTTCATCTACAAGGCCAGTACCATCAAACAAGAAGAAGGATGGGCAACATCAAAGACTTTGCCCACTGGGTACTAATGACATGGGGTTTGTCTGTTGTGTCATGGCGGCACACACCCACTTGAGCCCAATCTCTCTCTTTTTTTTTCTTTTTTTTTCTTTTTTTTTTTTGTCACTACACTACACAAATGCATGTGCACAACACACATAAAGTTAATGTGCTGCATTTATGTGAGCAGATGCCAATTACAGATTGGACTACAACATAAAAGTAAAGGATAGAGCTGCCCTGTTACACACAAATCTTCAGAAATAAATGGGTATATAGTGAGCTGGCTGTTTTCCAAAACTGGTCACTGAATAGTGATCCAGTAAGGTCAAACTTGTTTGAATACTTTGAGCAATGCAAATAAAATTCCATTTACCACCACTGTACTGTTTGGGCCATAGAAGTGGAAAAAAAAATTCAATACCTATTTGCATAGCTAAATAGCACAAGGTTTAATTTCCATCTTTATGGATTACTCAAATAAGCAACCCTTGAACTTGTAATAGAGTGTGTTGTAGTCAAGTACCTTTCTCAAGGGCAAATCAATAGCAATTGTTAAGGAAGGAATGTTTACACTGATGAACCACAACATTAATTTGTGTAGCTTCCTCTCAGGCTGCCAAGCTCTGACCTACTGGGACATGGACATGGGACATGTCCCAGGAGGTGTCCTGTGCATGTCATCAGTTTTTATTTTGTTTTGTTTTGTTTTGTTTTTTAAGACTAAGATTTTAGCACTGTTGGCTGCCATGCTACTCAGGAGGCCGCAATAATTTTTTCGTTAAACTTGTTTTCTGCTCTGTCAGAACAGCATGTGGGATAGTGCCTGAAAACCTGTTCCCCTGAAGTATTCCTCTTTTGAAAAGCAGGTTCTGTGTTGACCATTTCCATTTTTGACATGCAGAGAGGGGCGAGACATTTTACATCTCCCTCGGCCTCTTTTTTTTCCCCCACCATTTGTAACTCAAATATTTGTTTCCCTTTTTAATGTCTAAAAAATTGTCCGTGTAATTAAAAAACACATTTGATTTCCGACGCTGTTGGACAGCAGTTCTTGGTGTTGGACCTCATGCCAATTAGACATATTACTTCTTATGGTTAATTATATGACAGCTGCGTTGCAGCATCCCAGGTGCACACCAGCTACATATCCTTATTTTCAAAGTCTAATTTGATGTGCTTTACTGAGGAGCACACCAAATGTTTTGTTTAATGTAGTTTTGATTTATTTGAACAGAATGCTTGGGTTAGTCATTTATAGCATTTGCTCAAGATGTGTAACTGATGAGTTTTTTGTTCTAGGCTAATGAGTTGATTTTCAGTAGTCTGTCTTTCTGCAGTTGGAATTGGAAGGGGTTGGTGTATATGATAGGGTAATAACTATTATTTTCAAAGTTTGAACAGTTGTTCTTCAAATGTAAAGTTGACTATGCTACAGTTCATCCAGGCACAGCAGAAGCTGGCTGCAGCTCTAAATCTCATCAGACAAACGCAGTTACTTTAACTTATTTATTTAGCGAAGAAGCATTCATTGCACCATTGTACAAAAACAAAGGGTTTATGTTCCCAGAAAATACCTGAGAATCGGCCAGTTTCAGAGTGTCATACTCAAGTGTAGGACAGCAAATATTTGGCATACAGCTTTCATTATTTTTTCAAGTTGCCATTTTTGCAGAAAATGTAGTGGGTATTCACTTGTGTTTAGTTTAATTTAATTTGTTTGTTTGTTTTTCAAAATAAACAAGAATTGAAATTTGCTGAAGTCTGTAAAATAACCGGTTCCAAGGTGTATGGAGCTTGACATATACACACCATGGTTTGAAATCAGACGAGGAATAATTATTCCTATCCCATATTTGCCCTGTGGACGATATTGCTCAGAATGAATAGAAAACATTTTTTCCAGAGAATATTTATTCAAATTGAAAGTGTTCTTATTTTTTTGTAGATTAGTTAATTAACTAATTTAGCTCCTTAAATAAAAATTCCATTACTTGAATTTTTAAGAAAGTTAATTATGGAAATTGTACATTTAAGACTCCCAGTATGGGCTTTCATCCCTCAGGGTGAACCAAAAGTATTATTTGAAACTTTGATGAGCTACCAATGAATCTTTAAATTGATCTTGTCGTTCAACGGTTTTTCATTATTTCATTTTAAAGAACAATCCAACTGCCTCCAAAGGTCTTCCATGGGTATATATTTATAGGAAATGAGTTTCAGGGTGTTATCAATTCACTCTAGGCCACACAAAGCATTAGTAATGAAGACTTGTCGTTCTTGCTTTATTATTGCTCCTGTTCTCAAGCAGACCATCAGTGTCAGCATAATTTGGTTTTGTTGAATAACAGACCTCTCTGTATTATTTTGCAGCACAAGATATAAAGATTTTCTTTTGTGCAGCCTAAGGCATACAGAGTTATCAAAATTAGTTTTCATCTCTGTCGCTTCCCAGCTTTATTGTCCATGAGAGTTGTGGGAGTTGTCATGATTGAGTTTTTTTTAATTGGTAAAAAACATAGAAAAGCATGCTAATAGGCTTATTAAGTGATGCAGTAAATTGCATTATGTCTGTAAGTCAGTACCTGCAGTGTTGTCATTGTGTACTATTTGGCTATTTTGCTAGATTTAGCCCTTAAGCCCACTCTAAACAACAGTTTTTGTTTTATTTTGTAAATTGAACTCCTTTTATATTATAGCTAAGCTATGTTATTGGTAAGTTAAAGAAAATCTACAGACCTATTTAAAATTGCAACAAATATGAAGTGTATATATGAGGTGATCACATCAATGTTCACCGTTTTCACTAATACATACCTGGTGGGTAGGTTTCACAAGAGTTAATTAGTGAATGCAATTTTTGGTTAAATATCCTTGTATCTGTAAGGTTATCACAGCTTTTCACTCAATTACACGGCAATTAAAAATGCAACAAAATACAATACAGCAAAGGAAAAATCCAGATATGGATGTGGCCGCTTTCATTGTAATTTATGGCAAGTTCCAGTCGGGTAAGGGAAACAGTATTTCAGAAGGGAATTAAAAGTGGGAAATAAAAGAAAAACAAACATTGTACATCTCTAAATAAAGCCACTCGCAACTGAGTGTCTCATAGAAAACGGTAAATATCAGGGAGGTAAACACAAGGCAGCACAGTGACATTCTGGCTGTTTACCTGCATTTCCATGACATACATTAAGCATGGTACTTAATTATTCAGACAGGCTTCTGCTCTGCTAATGAGACTAAAACAAGAGCAGACAAGAACATGAGTTCTGTGTGAAGCCACAAGTTGCCTGTTGTAATGTTCCTTCAATTGATACATGAAACAAACATAAATGTCATCATGTTTGGGTTGGACAGATTACTTGTTTATCATTCTTAGTAGATCGAGAGGTCTAATGACCTCATGTATTTCCAGCATAGATGCAGCCATTTTCAACCTTAGCAGAGATCAAATCTGGCAGAATAAATTACATCTGTGAGGCTGTTCAGGACCTTTAAGGATTCTGAGATGCCTATTAAATTAGTGCTAAACATTTATCATTAGTGTTGGCATACTGATGAATCTGTTCCATGTCAACATCTTAACGAGACTGTGCTCTTTTTAAGAGACGCCAGATATTATGATGTTATGCATGCACCACAGGGAATGTTAGAATCATTATGCCCTCTGACATCTCTGCCAGTCTTTGTGTTTACATTCCAGCTGTGCTGATCAGGTGATGGAGCCAAAAGCATATTGAGTATTTAAACCTGTCAGCTCTCTGGATTTATTGGGAGTTAATTAGTCTGATTCAAATAATGAGGATAATTGATCTTTGCCCTGACAATTCAGTTGTAAAATTGATCATTATGTATCTTAATTACCAGTGAAAAGCTTATTCATTCTGCATATGGCTCATTACAGTGCTAACAGATCTCTGTGATTTTAATTGTTTGTTGGGAGAGCGGTACAATGTGAAAAGTGTAACTCACAATGCTAGCTACAGTTTTTCTCACCCATTGACATGTTAACTCAAATTCTTGCTTTGCTATATGAGGGACTCATTGGTCTTTGCACAGAACTTTTTACGACTTCTTTTCTTTTAATTGCTGCTCTAAATCTTTTATTTTCCTAATTTGCCACACTGCCTCATTTCCCCTCTCTCAATTTTAGCTTTCTGTAGAAATTGATACATTTTTATATGCGCTATGCTGCCGGTGGAACCGGGTCACTAGTGTTTATTGGTGATGTGACTGCTGATAGAAACAGCAGGATGAATTCTGAAGTGTACAGGGCTATACCCTCTGCTCTGATTCAGCCAAATGCTGCAAAACTGATTGGACAGCACTTCATAGTGCAAATGGATAATGACCTAAAGCAAAGAGTTTTTAAAGGCAAATAAATGGGATATTCTTCAATGGCCAAGTCAGTCACTTAATCTCAACCCAATAGAGCATGCTTTTCAGTTACTGAAGACAAAACTGAATTCAGAAAGACCCACAAACAAGCAGCAACTGGAGGTGGCTGCAGTAAAGGTCTAGCAGAGTATCTCAAATGAGGCAACACAGCATTTGGTGATGTCCATGGGTTCTAGACTTCAGGCAGTCTTCAACTGTAAAGGATTTCCTTCCAAGTATTAAAAGCAGTCCTTATATTTAAAATTATGTTAGTTTTTCCAATCGCCTTTGAGCCCCTGAAAATGAGAACCAATGTCTAAAAATGGCTAAAATTCAGGTAATGGAAACCTTTTGTTAAACCCGTTGAATTAAAGCTGAAAGTCCACTGTGGTGATGTACAGAGGAAAATACTTAAGCACCTAACTGTATTTATGTTTTGTTTTGGTTTTTTTTCTAGAAGCAGATGTGAATAACTATTTTAGCTGTTTGGCTCCATTAACTCATGTTCATTGAGGGATATCTTGCAAGTGTCTTCTGGGTGAATTGTAGCCAGTTTTGACACAGTGAAATTAAGTGTTTAGGCCCTCAGTATATAGACTCTGTCAGTGGTCAGTTTCATGTTTTGCCCTATATTCGCTAAAACACAGGACTTGCCACTTGCAGAGCTGGTGTATTGTATATAAAATATTGTCTGTGAATAGACTAGCTGTTTTGAGTGTCTTACAAATTGTTTAAAGATTGTTGAGCAGTGCAGTGAACACAAACTCTACAGTGCATGAGGGGTTTAGAGCATGAAATGTACTCCTGATGCTGCTAACAAAATCATCCCGCCATTATGTGTGAAGTTGGAATTTAGGGAATAAACTGCCCATTATAATGTAGGACTTTCTGTCATGAGCTACAATTTAAACATGGGTAATGGCACAACAGATGCTGTTAAAAGGGTAAGCTCTGCTCTACAGTGTCGCAAATCCTCACTAGATAGTTTGCAGACATCTAAAACCTTTAGCTCAGTTTTGAAGATTATTTGTCACACTTCAGGCAGTATCAGATACGCTAGTGTACTTTTTTAAAACTTTGAACTGAACCCAAGTACACCTTTAAAAAGTAATGTCCAAAAGATAAAATCCAAAAATTATAGTACTAACAGTTAAAATGTATTGGGCTGACTCAGATTCACGCAGATGACTCTAAATGCAAGTCTGAGTTTATTATTAAGTATTATTGTATACATTTTCTTTTTTTAGATAAGTAGATTTTAATACCAAATACTGCAACCCTCACTGAGCAAAGTATGCTGCACACAATGTTCTTTCAAAGTATGCTGCATTGCATTTTAGAGGTCAAAGCAACATCCTGAGTCTTTTCTTTTAGGGGGCATTTCCCCTTCGAATTCTCATGAATAAAGGCAGTCACATTTGTCAAGTGATGTTTCTCAATCTGTGTTAGGACTTGAGATTTGGCAGTATTTGGGCAAGCCCATGAGACATGCACATATTCTGTCTTTAGAAATGTTTTTATTTTTTAGCACTGGGGAATCATCAAATGCAAAACCCCTAAAGCCCAAGCACAAGTTCTTCACACTTTAGCAGGCCTGGCATAGATCTTTGTTACCTCCCAGAAGATAGCTGTACCAAAACATAGTCATAAGGAATTTCTCTTTGGACCCTTAAGTAATGTTTAGCTAAGCTAAATCATTTAAATATCACTGACAAATGATATTCTCTTTGGAAAATGAGCTGGCAGAATAACAAAGAAACTATCTCTGTGATATTGTCAAAGAAAGAATTGGTCTCATAGCACCATTGGAATATTATATATATTAGGTACTAAGTTGGCAATACTGTGAAATTACCAAAGTTATAACCAAGTATTAATTTGGTAGTAATATACTGTGTGATTTTTACACTGAAATTTATGTGGTACGGAGCCAGAAACAAAATCTAATGATGAGGAAAAACATTTTGGAAAAATGGTTGTTACACTACACTGAAACTGACATGAATAAATTCATATTTTTGCCATTGTTACGAATGTTTTTGATTAATTTTTGTAAACTTTATATTACATTGACATACACATGCAAATTAAAATGATTGTCTATAATGCTCTTATCTTGAAGCATTGTAATTCAAGCATATCAAAACATGATGTTGAAATGTTTCTAACTGCTACTTCTACTACTACTGCTACAACTACTACTACCACTACCAGTAAAAGTAATAAAGACAACGCTAATACTTGGTGGTGCTTTGTTTTTCTGTGCACTCCCTCATTGTAATGACATTTTACAAAGTTTCAAACTTAAAAAGTTGCTGACTGTGTCTTTCCACTCTCAGTGCCATCTTACAAATGCAGAAGTTGGTTTTTTAGTTCCTACCAGATGGCACACCAGATTTCAGACAGGATGTCACATATCACTGTTTGACCAAGCTTGTCACACAAAGCCCTGGTTCAGAGAGTCCTCTAATTCACAACCTATTGCTTAGAGCACTTTAAAAGTTGTTCTAACCTGCTAGAATAATTTTTACCTCCCCAACCCCCACCCCAAGGTTCTGTGTCCATGTGCAAATGCTTTAGAGCTCTTTTGCTGCCCAAGGGGAAGCTACAAAATATTGGTTTAAATGCTGTGGCTTATCCATGTATATGCCTGCACAAACTCCTACACATTTTCTAATAGGCACCTGTATGACAGACTGCTAAGGAACTTTTACATTAAGCCCTTTAGTACAGTACTAATTAGGATATTACAATTTGTGCTGCCTCACTAGGTGAGGAAATTACTGTAATCAAGGTCTAATCCACCCTCAAAGTCAAGAGGCTATGGCCTAATGAAAACTTAGAAAAGCAGAGAGAGATGTGGGTATTTGTGTCTGTGGGGTCTTTTTCTTTCTGTCTTTGTCCTTGTTTTGCAAATGCAAGGAGTATTGCACTGTCCTCTCGTGTTGACTCCACATGAATGTAATAATGCTGACGAATGTGCATGACCTTATCTCTCGACTTACTGTTCTGTCTGATGCTGTTTGGTTTCTTTCATTTTCTTTATTGGAGTAGTTTTCAACTTTGTCAGTGCAGTAGTAACTTGTTTTCACTAGTGTAGTTAAATATGGAAATGTTGTTTACATACTGAAATACTGTGTCCACATTGGTATTAAGTCAAACAATTGGCCATTGTAATTGGTGTTAGCAGTGTGTAAAGCCTTGTTCTGCCCCCTTCAACAGTGTTGTTGTGTATTGTTGTTCAGTATAGCTTTATTTACTTCAGCTAGCCACTCATGTCAGGTTACAGTATAAAAAGTTCTAAATGATGTGGTTTTAAAAAAAATAAAAAAAAGATACACCTCAATGTGGATACAAGATCCTGACACTGGAGGCATAGCTGTTGAAAAGGCTATGAACAGAAGCTAAATGTTTTGTGATCATGTATTCATGTAAATTGACCAAGAGTTTCCAAAGCAGTTCTTCCCAGCTCAGTGCAGATATGGTCCAGAGCACAAGTCTAATGTGTAAGTGATGTAAAGTCACAGCTTCCCACCAGGAGCCTTACAGATAAACACTGACATATGCCTATCACGTCTTTCATGTAGGTTGCAAAGATGTACTATAAACATCAACAGTAATAAACCTAAGGGCAGAATGATAAACAACATCCAAAGCCTTAGGAGTTGAGGCAGAGGCATGCTTAAAAATCACATCACCATAATCCTAAACAGAGAGAGACAGCTTCAGCTATTTTTTTTCTTACAAAGCATAGGAAAGTTCTATTTCATTTTCATTTCTGTGTTTGAATGTACACCAGTCAGCAACAATATTAAAACCCAATACTGTGTCAGTCTCTCGTGCCACCAAAACGGCTTTGGCCCGTCAAAGCATGGATACAGGACCTCTAGCTGTGTTTTCTGGTGTCTGGCACTAGGACTTTGGCAGAGAAGTCTTAGGGACCTGTTTAGGAACCCCAGAGTCGTAGGGGCTGGAGCCTTCATGGATTGGTGTTGTTCCAGTGCTTGCTGTGGTTGCTTGATTTGCTTGGGATCTCTTTAGAGGCCAAGTTAATGCCTTGGGCTCTTTGTTTTGTTCCTCAAGCCCTTCCTTGACCAGCTTTTGCGATGTGGCAGGGCGTTTTGTCCTGCTGGGTTTGGCCGCTGCTGTCAGGCAGTGCTGTTTCAATGAATGGCTGTGCTGGGTGTTCAGCAATGGTTAGGTGAGTGGTCATACTATACTAAGGTTATTTTCAAAACCATACCATCACAGTGTAAAGTATGGCAGAAAAAGTTCTCATAGGTCAAATGCAGTTTCCAAAACTACAGAACAGCTTCCAGTTGCATTTTGCACTGCACACCAACATACTTTTCTGTTCATGCTGGCCCAAAATCCAATGCAGCAGCCAACAATTCCTTGAGTCATTCCTATGTGATGTCAAGTAAAGTGAAAAATGTGAATTGTATGCATATTGCATGGACTAGTACATAGTTTGTGAGGGGCAGCAGTAGTACAAAAATAAAAAGAAAAAAGTGGGTGATTTGGAAATCAGTATAACTTCCACATGAATGTAAAGGTAAAAATTGATCATGTGTGGCAAACACCTTGGAAGAGTCCATGAAAATAGGAACACAATATTTCTTCCTATTTAACTTATTGACAATGGAATATGACCCTACAAGCAATGGCAAAAAGTCCTGTGCAGAGTTCTGAACTTAGCTAAGAACTTTGGTACGTCTTCAAACCAACTTTGGTTTGAAGACACACCAAAGTTGGTTTGAGCCAATGCTCTTAATGAATTTCTTTCTTTTCTTATTTCTTTACTGCTTTTATAATCGTTTTGACATATATGATTTTAGCAAAGAAATTCAGGAACTCAGCCACACATTCCGGAACAACCAGCATTTTAATATTAACAAAAGTTAAGTTGTGAAAGAATTTCTTCACGTTAACCTAAATAAGAGTCATGGACCAGACAACATATGTGGACGGCTGCTTAAACACTGTGCAAAGGAACTGAGCCCGGTGTTTCATTACATCTTTAATCAGTCCTTAAAGTGACAACATGTGCCCAGTGTCTGAAAGAATACTGTGATTGTCCCTGTTGATAAATTCAGTTGCCCCAAAACCATCAATGGTTTTAGACCGGTGGCTTTAATCTCAATTTTAATCAAATCTTTGAAAAACTTGTGCGGTCAGGGATTTTGTGGAACACTGAGCAGGCGTTGGATCCTCTGCAGTTTGCCCCACAGAGGAGTGGAAGATGCCACAGTCACATTTCTTAACTTGCTCCCTAAACACCTGGAAGGAGAAGGGGTGTCATGCCAGACTGTTGTTTGTTGATTTGTCTTCGGCATTTAACACAATTCGACCACATGTTTTAATCCATAGGCTGTTAGATCAGTTTGAGTTCAGTAATAATCTTGCTGGCTGGATTCTGGTCTTTCTAACTAACATTACACAGAGAGTGAGAGTAAACGGGGTTTTGTCTGGCCAAGTCATGTCATCCACTGGTTCACCACAAGGGTGTGTCCTGTTCCCCTTGTTGTTTTTTCTATACACAAATACAGCTCTGGAAAAAATTAAGAGACCACTGCAAATTTTACAGAAATCACCATCTCTACATATAAGACAGTCATTCCATTCCAGTGTCTCTTGAATTCCAACACAAGCACACCTGTTTCTACCTAATAAGGTACTGATCAGGTGATCACCTGAACCAAATCTTATTTAACGAGGACACTATCCTCTTGCAATAGGACCAACTGGATGGTAGAAACAGTGCTAGTAGTACATCAAAAGTAACTGGAATAAAAAAAAAACAAAAAACTATTGACCATGCCAAAAGAAATGAAAAGTTTTGTGTGAGGAAAAGAAGGGTTCAATTCTGGCTTTACTGGCAGAGGGATACAGTGAGCGTCGGGTTGCTTCCATCCTTAAAATTTCTAAGACGGTGGTTCATAAGAACAAGGTCAAGCAGCAGACATTGGGAACAACAAAGCTACAGTCTGGCAGAGGCCGAAAACGACTCTCCACCGACCAGGATGATCGTCACCTCATTTGAATTTCGCTCAGGAACCGTAGGATGACATCAAGTGACCTACAAAAAGAATGGCAAATGGCAGGGGTGAAGTGCACAGCGAGAACGGTTCGAAACAGGCTCCTAGAGGCAGGGCTCAAGTCGTGTAAAGCTAGAAAAAAGCCCTTCATCAATGAGAAGCAAAGAAGAGCCAGGCTGAAGTTTGCAAAAGACCATAAGGATTGGACCATAGCGGGTTGGAGTAAAGTCATC
>VUQI01031622.1:0-11494 GCA_015106735.1 Paratilapia polleni
TATGAACTTGGTTTTTTTGCATTATTTGAGGTCTGAAAACACTGGACCTTCTTTTGGTATTTTGACCATTTTTCATTTTCTGCAAATAAATGCTCTAAATGAAAATATTTTTATTTGGAATTTGGGAGTTATGTTGTCAGTAGTTTATAGAATAAAACAAAAATGTTCATTTTACTCAAACATATACCTATAAATAGCAAAATCAGAGAAACTGATAATTTTGCAGTGGTCTCTTAATTTTTTCCAGGGCTGTATGACTTTGATGGACAGGCCTTGTCATCAGACTCTCTCTCTGCTGAAACCACCGTCATCTTTGTACAGTTAGTACAAACAGCTAAAGCTTGATTTTCCACAGATAATAAAGGCAGAAACGAACAGGCTTGAATCATCTTACATAGTCCAAGAAATGCTTCCAGTTCCCACAAGAAATTTCACAAACGGACTTGTTGCAAAGGTGATATCCTATTACAGTATCATGCTCAAATTCAGCGAGCTCTTTAGAATGACCCATTCTTTTACATGCCTAGGTGATTGATTTTATACACCTGTGGCAATGGGACTGAATGGGCAATTGGAGCTCAAAGCTCAAGTACAGCCTCACAGAGCTGCAAGCACAGTTGTAGTCTTGTTAAATTGTTGACTGGCATAATTTCAACTACTTTCATCAAACTCTGACCTCATTTTCATGACAACTAATAACAGAAAGGCCCTTCTGTGCTGTCTATTAGTAACGAAAACACATTTGAAATGATTTAAAAAAAAAAAAAAGCAGCCTTTCACAGAGGAGACAACAATCTGACTTTTGTTGCATTATCTTGTGTGTCTATCACATTGAAAATGCTGTTGTAACTATGGTTTGCAGAAAATGTCAATTTAAATGTCAAGATTACGATAATAATCATATTGCAAAAAATCTGATTGAGGTGATTTAGAGATGCTACTCCTGATAAACATTTTTAGTACATGTTTGCATCTAAAAAGCACATTTTACTATAATGTGATCCATAATATTTATAATACAGTGTATCATCATTTCTTACACGAAATATATCAAACTTACAACTCTGTCATTACAAAATAGAGATCAGATCAGATTCAGCAACAGATTGTTGCACCATTTACAGAGATGATTTGTTTCATCTGAATACAGCTCAAGAAAAACAATGCTATATAATTTTTCGTCATCAATCAAAAGCATAGAAATAATTGGTTTGTGTGCCTCACTATCCCTTAGGAGATGCTGCTTTCAGTGTGGGACAGCTTGTTGACTCTTTTTCAGTCAACAACTTTGCTGTTGAGCTGTGAAAAGGAAACCAAAACCACTGGTGCCATAATCATCCCTGTCTCTGTCTCGCTCCGTGACCCATTTCTGTATTGTCTCCCTGGTGCTCAGTCGTAAAATTACAGAACAGACCTAAGATTTAAGGACACACCGGTGGAGTTTCAACAAAAACCGGATGCTTAGCAAGGCGTTGGCCTACAGACACTCGCACACGCATGTCTGTACTTTCATTCTTGTGAGGACCATTACTGACCTGATTATAACCTGGACTATAAAATCAAGTTGTACCTCTTAAAATGTACTCTTAAGCGAGGTCCAAACAAAATTTGGAATGCTTGAAAAATGTCTTCAATCTCAAGGTGAAGGAATCATAATGATGCTCACATGTATGTACAAGAGAAAACCCACTAAGAGCTGACCTCACAGTTGTGAGGCCAGATACAATAATATCAGGCTGTATCTCAAACACACACACATGCATGCACACTGAGAATCACAAAAAGTCTGCTGCGTGCTCTTTCAGGCGTGACATAAGACAACAAGTGAGAATGATAAGTGAAAAAGAGAGTGACAGTGAAAAAATAGTTATGGCTTTTGTCTTTGGTACAAAAAGAAAAATGGATATCCCACCGAGTTCCTGCACTATACTGCACTCTGTGGAATAAGTAACTGACACATACACACACAGCTAAAATAAATAGTCTGCTGTTGAGTGATGCGCCCAGATTTTAAGAGTATCAACTGCTTCCAAAAATCTCAGTGAAGCAGGATTGTGTCTAGCCGCACACTGCTTTTCGCAACCAAAAGTGGAAAAATGACAAAGGAAATCAGCTAATAAATGGAAAGGTACAACAGCAGTGTCTCCCTGTGTGTCATTTCTGAGCAGCTCTGCATCTACTACTGTGGGTTACACCCCATCAGCAGGTATCAGAGCAGTAATCAACCTGCCACACTTCCACTAGGGTGTTCAACAGAGTGACTAAACACAATTTAGGACCTTTTAGAGCATCCAGTAAGTGTGAGTGGAATTCATACTGGCTAGACAGTCAGACTTCTTATCTCTTGATTAAAGCCTGCTTTGGTTTTTCAGCCAGATGAACTCTGAGGTCAGCGTAGCTCTTGGATGCAGCACTGACCCCATTCCCTTTTTTGTGCTGGCTGATTCTTGCAGAATTTCATCCAAAATATCTGAGGTTTTACTGTGAGTAATGTGACTCACAGACTAAAATATCATCCATTTAGGACACTGTTTATCATACAACAAGACTGTGTGACACATCCTTATCTCTCTCTCTCTCTCTCTCTCTCTCTCTCTCTCCATATATATATATATATATATATATGCAAAAGATTATTTTATATATATATATTCTGTTAAAATAGTGGGTGCTCATACTAAACATGGCCAATGGGTTCAATAATGAGGTCAGTGTATGTAATCCCTGTGAGACAAATGCTCAGGCTTCAGACTGCTTTTAGACTTTCTACTCTTAGATCTGTATTATATCAGTTAGAGCAGATAATATGGTCATCACAGGCACAGACGCCTCACCCATCTGCTGTTCAAACCTTCTCGTTTATGAGGAGCAGGCAATCAAAAGAACACCAGTTTCAGACAGAAGATGACCTGACCCTATTTAAGATAAATAAGGATTATTTTGAACGGAATCATGCAAAGCTACTCTGGTAGAGTCCAAGAGTAAAGGTATGGATCTGGGAATGAGCATTATAGGTCCCCTTTAAGTTCTTTAAAAAAAAAAAAAAAAAAATCATACATTGCATTTTATCTCTGATTGCACAAAAATAGTCTAATAAAGGAGAGAATCTTAAATCTTCAAGGCATCCAAACACCAATGAACCAATGACACTGTAAGTGTAGATGTTATGGTTTCAATGGTCATGTTCACTCTGCTGTGGAAAGAATTACTGCTAATGAAACAGCTTTATGTGGGACATCAGAGGTCCAGCAGCACCAATGGTATTGACATAATTCCAATGACAGCAGCCGTAGTATCATCAAGCTAGAGTGACGATCATATTTCAAACGCTCTGTGCTATAAACACTTCTGAGAAAACAACACTGTGGAGGAACACAGTGATCTATTCCCAGAGGAATCATCATCAAAGTCAATCACCAAACTGTGGCAACTACAAAACCACATCTCCAAGGCTCTGTTCCAAACATTTCTCTGTTGAATGCCATTGCTGTTTTATTAGATACTGGGGAGAGACAGGAATGAGTATTGACTGATGAATACCATAAATACAAAGAAATTAGTACTTGAGGCATCGCTTCAGGGATGCTTACCTTGTGGTTCCTCAAGATTTTCTTCTAGATGCTTTTTTTCTTTTTCTACAGTCAAAGTTTTAAAATGCACATGTAACACACTCACCCCTCTTTCACCTGATTGCCTCTGCAATTTTACAAGGACTAAGAAGCTCTGTTTTTGAAAGGCCGCTCCACGCTAACATTGACTCCATGGGGAGCAACGTCAAGGTCTCACAGGGACAACTGAAACAAAGCAATAACGTCTTTCTGTGGATATTATGTAAAAGCTGTAGCAAGGGATCGAGCATAAGAGCAAGATTGCGGAGAGTATTACATAACTGATATAGCTGTGTCTGGGGAGTTAAAGGGGACACATTATACAGTACATATTTTTAATAAGTTGAATTTCACATGTCAGTATAATGTGCATTTCAAATTTCAGCTGGAAATACCTTACTGACTGTATACTGCTTGTTTTAACACGGTTCCAAACACACTGAGTTTCAGTGGCTGCAGCTTTAAATCTATGAGAACTGCTGCTGCCCACACCCCTTTCAGCAAGAGGTCTGTGAGTCTGAGATGTAAGAGTCTTTCCATCTAAAAACAATCAAATCTGATAAAGTTCACGCCTGTTCCCCTCAGAATCAGCTGATGTACAATAACTTTAGCATACTTAATGAAGACTTAATTAATTTTACCTTTACAGGCCTTGAAGTACATAGGGCAGGGTCAAGGTTTTACACTATTTAACTGACATTTTTTTTTTCACCACTTGTGAGCCGTCGTTATTTCATAAGTACACGAGAGAGCTAATGGTCATCAATGATGTTTTCAGGGTTGGAAAACACAATTAAGCTCCGTTAAAACTGGAACTCAAATCAATTTTACACCCAGTCCAAGTGTCACAATCTGAAGCCAAAATCTTTTTTTTTGTTCAGCATGATTTTTTTCTATAAACAACTTTGCATTGATATCACGGGATGTATTATATTTTCAACTGCAAAACTACACAAATTTAATATTTATGACAGAAACAACAGGGCTACAAAATACTCGAAAAGTAACGCAAAATAACATGCGCAGAATTTTGAAACAATCCTGTGCACCGTGAAGGCCTATAAATATGAAAATGTTCATAGTATGAAGGTACAATTTTGCATGGCTTCATTAAATATATTAAGGTTATTGTATAAAAAAAATTTACTGATTCTTGACGGATCAGATAGGACACGGACTGACTTTTCACGGAATGACTCTTAACAAAAATAAGTGCAATTTTGAAAATATCTCTCAGTTTTTCTACATTAAATTAGTCTACTGTCATTGCAGAGAAACAACACTGTTGTAATTTCAGGCTGTAAAACTGATTAAGATTCCTCTGGCTCAGAGGAAATTAACAGTTTGGATGACCACTTCTTAACAACTTGCAACACAATCCTTTCTAGTGCAAAATACAGTTGAAAGTCATAAAATTATGCCCTCCCTCTCCAATTTTTACACTTTGCAAAGCCACCCAAAGGGCCAGACTCTACCCTTTGATGGGCCAGTTCAGGCCTGCAGGCTGTATGTTTGACGCACCTGAGTCAGAGTTAGCATAAGCTGCTCTAGCAAGAAAATAACAATGGTAGACAGCAACTACTTATTCGTGATTTAAGAGGTCTCTTTCTCTGCCAGGGGCTGTGCTTTTCCCCTTTTAATGTTAAAAGGAGCTGCAAATCTGAACGGCTCATTCACAGACACACATTTTGATCTATGGAGAAAGGAAAGAAACTTTCTCATAATTTCTGGGTCTCTAGACACAGTGGGGACACTTAATTATGTTCAAGAACAATGAGAGTGGATTTTGCATAATACAGTGTGTCTCCTTTGAAACTCATAACATCATTAGTATGTTTCCAATATCACACACACGTCTGAGAAAAAAAACAATGTTACAGTATGTTCAGTCATTTCCTCCAAAGATACAAATAACTATTTATTATCATGGAATAAACAAATGATGCACAAACAGTTTTACATGAAAGGCCTCACCCCTCTCTTTTAAACTGGTCCTCATTATTTGCTCCCCTTCGGATGCTTCTTTCTCACTTTCTATCCCTCTCCCTTTCCTCCCCTTTATTCCTATCCAGCCCTCATTGCACCCTCTACTCATTCACACCAAACCACATCACTTGAACCTTCATGTAATTAAAAAACATGACATGTGATTATGAAATTAGGCTCTCTGAGAGACGACTGACAAATGTTTGGAGTGTAGCCAAGTTCTACAAACCGTGACATATGTGTTGAGTGCAGATACGCTGAAAACAGTAAAAACCAGTAAAAAAAAAAAAATGGTGTTATAAATGGGTCAGCGCTACACAACTCAACAGAACATGATTAAGAAAGCACCAGGGAAAAGTATGTGGAAAGTGTGGGGGAGTAAAGTCTGCTCAGGAAACAGATAACAGACTTCATGAGGACCGAATGTTTGTTAATGCTCTATGCTTGTTGTTTTAAACTAAGTTACATGCACTCCTGGTTAGCCTGCAGTAACAATATGTGAGCTAATAATGTGTCTATCCAATTATGACCTTGGATTCTGAATTTGTGTGGGTCTGTATGTGTCCTAATCTTGTGTAATATGTGTGTGTATTTGTATCTCCTACCTTCAGTCTCAGAGTGTGTGGCTTCAGGTGAGGGAGTGTCTTGGCCCCAGTCTCCTGTGCTGTGGATCTGCACTACCAGGAGCTGCTTCAGTGAAACCAGGTCAGCATCTTTGAGCCCCATCTCCAGCTGATGAACAATGCCACGCCCTGGCTGGCTGGTCATCACAGTAACCTAGGGATGTAGGCACAACTATTAAGTGGCAGGAAAGACAAATAAGAACGTTCTCAGGATCACAGACATGCACATTTCATTAGGTTTGTAAATGTCACACTGTGTGTTACCTCAGTGTAACACAGTACAAAAAAGTCATCAGGCTATTAAAGAACTAAGAAGCATCCTCTTCATGCTTTGACTATTTATACCACACTTCACACCATTTTGTTCACTAGCTGTTTTAAAAAAAGACAGGTCACTCTGCAGAGAATGGCATCTACAGTACTGTGCAAAAGTCTTAACTCACCCCTCATTTCTTTATATTTTACTTCCAAGTAGCTTTTTCACTCATTTTCAGTCCAGTCCTTGTACCTGACCATTTTCAGAGGAATGTTTTTTTGACTGTTAAGACACTTAATACTGACCTATGAATCACTGAAGCATATAAAAGGCACCCAACTCAAAGGATGAACCAGTGTTGTTTCTACACAACTTAGCAAAGAGCCAATTTTAAATTGTATTTTAAGGCACTTTGTTACTAGCAGCCTGTCACAAAAACACATAATTTGTTCCCATTTCTTTAGTTGAATCTACAAATGGCAAAGATAACACAGTTTGGCAAAGATAAAATACTATTTTGAAACTGCACAAGTGGAGGACAAGAGAAGTGGCAGGCCTAAAAAACTATCCACAGCTGATGAAAAGTATCTGAAAGTCATGTCCTTAAGAAATAGGAAAAAATCCAGCAAAGACCTGACACAGGACCAGAGAGGTTCATCTGGCCCTTCAGCTGATCCATCTACTGTTCATCAGAAATGGTCTCAGTGGAAGGGTGGCTGTTAATAAGCTATTCTTAAGGAAGTGAAACAGGGAGAAAAGCCTGAGGTATGCCAAATTACACAAGAACTGGACTGAAAATCTGTGACAACAGGTCTCATGAAGTGATGAATCCAAATTTGAAATTTTGGGTTCAAATTGTTGTCAATATGTACAGAGGAGGTCAGTAGAGAGGTACCATAGTGGGAGACTACAGCCATCTGTAGAACACGGCGGAGGCTCTGTCATGGTTTGGGGCTGCATTTCACCCAGTGGCGTTGGAGATCTTGTCAAAAATTGATGGAATTATTGAATCATTTTTCAGCATGACAATGATCCCAAACACACTACTAATGCAGTAAAATCATACCTGGATAGAAAAACACACAATGAAACACCTCCCCAGAGCCCGGACCTCAACATTATTGAAGCAGTGTGGGATCATCTTGACAGAGAACAGAACAAAAGGCAACAACATCCAAAGAAGAGCTTTGAATGTCCTTCAAGAAGCCTGGAGAACTATTCCCGAAGACTACTTAAAGGAATTACAAGAAAGCTGCTTAAGAGAGTTCAGGCTGGGTTGAAGAATAAAGGTGTTCATACCAAATATTGACTTTCAAGCTTATTAGAATTGTGCAAACTCTGTTTTTGCATTATATGCTGTATTTCCATGTATGTTTGCACATGATTCAATAAATTGCTGCACCTGTTTCTCATTTTCCTACAAAATATAAAGAAATAAAGGGTGGCTTAAGACTTTTGCACAGTACTGTATTTTAACTAAAGTGTCCTCTGATTAATCAGTGTGGTCTTGTGTTGATGTAAACCAACTGTTGCTCTTCTGCAACCACAGTAAACAAACACTATCACTTTTGATTGTATTTTTATTAAGCCACACTGATGTTCTTCCCCACAACTCTCACAAAACCTTTCAACTTTTGAATTGTTCCAGCTGGGTTTTATGAAGCATTATCTCCTCAGAGGGACAGGACACGACATCACCACAACAAAGCATTCTTTATGTCTGACTGTACTGTGTCTGTTGAGAGTTTGGGGATGTGACATGGTGTAAATTACAGTTCCTAAATTAAATGCATGATGTCACACCCACTACCGCCCCAGTAAAATAATGCCAACCACAAAAGGAAAGTAGTGTATGCAGTAAAATGACTGAACTCTACACGTAAACACACTGTAATGCTATGTTTTCATGGGGAAAACTAGTTTTAACTACACTTTGTATTATGATCTGTAACCTTAAAGGTACTTCACATCTCCAAATCAAATGTATGTATTTTTTTCAGGCTCTATTTAACTCTATTTATTCATCTAGATTACTTTGGTGTGAGTTGCCCTGTTTTGAATATATTAGCTACAGAAATATTTGCCTCTGCCTTGAATTTTATGGACTTAAATGGCACTTGCCTTAATGAAAAAATTAGAAAAACTGTCTCTTTCCAGAAAGTAGAGGATGTAAACATTATAATGGCATCCCCTTTGGCTGAACTGTAATGTTGGGATCTATATGAAACTGCTTTTAACAAGGTTTGAGGATCTTTTTGAATAAATGGGTCATGATTTCGGGAAAGAGACACAGCTGGTGAGCTTTTCAAATGTATTTGAGCACCACAAGGTAGGTGCCTTCTGGTTCCATTATATTCATGGGAAGGTGGTACTCTACAGCAGATAAAACTAAAACTGGGAAACACACTAAAACAATCTAAATAGATAAATAGCCCAACGGCCCAGAGGAAAAAATATGTCAACTTGATTTGGGAGTGAACTATCCCTTAATGTTTTCTGTAACTGAGCTTTCATTATCTGTAAATGAACGGAACTACTGGTAATACATTTTAAAATGTTTTTACTCATCCATTGTCATTTTAGTAATGAAGATTTCTGGAGAACATTTGCACTAAAGACAGCAACTTAAAATAAGCAGTAAAATCTGATCATGGTAAGAGATGAAATTAGTTTTCTGTATCATTTACATGCCTAATGGGGGAACAAGATAAAATAATGTTAGGCTGACATTTAGCATTCTACTGAATCACATTAGCAGTAGCAGGAAATGATGATTATATTATGATTATTGATGGGTGCTGCTCTCTGCTTCCGGCTGTTTAGAGAAAAGTATAACCTGCTGCTCAAGAAGAACACAAGCATGAAGAACCATGTCTCTGAATGAAAACGTGTATTGTATTAGCGGACCAACAACACACACACACACAGACACACATGCAAAGGGCCATGTCTCTGCTTATTCTCTCTCTGTCTCCTAATAGTGCTATTCATATCTGCTGCTGTCAGAAGCAGTGGGTCTTAGTGTAATAATCTGTCCAGAGCCTCATAAAAATCTGGCTGCAGTTTAGAAATCCTCATCAACAACACACAGTCTTGTGTCCAGAGGACATGATGTTCAAATTCAACAAGAAGGGCAGTAACTACCCAACTTCTTAGCTGGCTACCACTGTAACAAATGTCAGATGCTTTCAGTGAGCTAGCTGTCAGCTAATACATGTCATAAAGTATCACATCAAAAATGTTGCCTGTGTTGAGTTCTGAGCCTACAACTTTTGTAGACTATTAGCAATAAACTACATAACATTAGCAGAAATGAAAAGCTCTATGAAATGTGCTGCATCAAAGTAGTGAGTAGTGGGCTTTTATTGAAACTTAATGAAATACTTAATTGTTCAATAATGAGTCAAAACAAATTAGAGTAAGATTTACTCAGAAACCATTTTGAAATGGCTGAAGCTCAGTAAGGAAGCTGGCTTCATTATTTTGTACACTGGCAGTTTGCCACTTAGTAGTGACACCTGATCATATATTCAAGCACGGAAGCACTGAAACTACTAAAGCTTTTTACAGCATCCTCTTTCTAGACAGATGGTTCAGTAGCAGATAAATAGAGGCCCTTTTGCTCAATTTGATATGTGCATAAACTTGTTTTAAGTGCACTGTTTCATATAAAATGTGAAGAGCCACTAAATGGACCGTTAACACAGACATGCTAATGAGATTGCCTAATTCAGTGTGTTTTTTTTTTCTTTTTGCAGCTGTTAAATACACTGAATTGGACCTGAGGACAGCTCATTTAACAGGTATGAATGGAAACTCTTCTCTATCTTGAATATCAAAGGGGATCTATTCAATGTGAGCTGATCTGCAGCTGAAAAGAGGATCCTTCATAATGAAAATGAAGAGAAAAAAAAAAATCTTTTGGTGGAAATGACTTCATAAAGTGTCCAAAATTGACAATCCAGTGACTGTATGCTGTGGTTATCTAATTCCATGTTTGAACAGTTTAATGTTTTTGCCCTGGAAGGCCAAATTCCCTGGAATGTGTGTTTGCACAGACTGTGTATTCACTAACTTGGTCAACATTGCTTTGCTTATTCTGTTTACACTGAGCTGGTATTCTTTTACACCTTTTAAAGGAACATTTTTTGTCCCCACTGGTCCTCTCTGTGATCATTCATATTCAATATCAACACAGTACAACCATTACCACAAAACTGCTTTTATGTTGCCTTGTTAACAGGTATCATTTGTGATCTGAGATGAAATCATGATTTTAATGCTCACTCAGTTTGCCGACAAGAAAAAGATAAATATGTAAATGAGAAAACACAGCAGAGACTGTGGAAATCATTCTCTTTACCAGATCTAATTTATAGTTTTGGGTATGAAATGAGAAAGAGGAAATTTAGCAATTTACCTGCAGCTGATGATGTTTCAGTTTTTATGGAAATTTCTGAATGTCTTATCCTGCTTATAAAGCTTTGATAAAACTCATAAACTTTTAGTCTCTGCCATGTTGGATAGTCCACAGCTCAGTGGTACAGTGCATGCTTTGCATGTATGTGGTCCTGTGTTCAATCCCCAGCATCTCCAAAGGCTGTGGAGACAAACTCCACATACAGCTCTGGGAAAAAAAAATTAAGAGACCACTACAGAATTATCAATTTCTCTGATTTTGCTATTTATAGGTATATGTTTGAGTAAAATGAACATTTTTGTTTTATTCTATAAACTACTGACAACATAACTCCCAAATTCCAAATACAAATATTTTCATTTAGAGCATTTATTTGCAGAAAATGAAAAATGGTCAAAATACCAAAAAAGGTCCAGTGTTTTCAGACCTCAAATAATGCAAAAAAAACAAGTTGATATTCATTTTAAAACAACACATTACTAATGTTTTAACGTAGGAAGTGTTCAGAAATCAATATTTGGTGGAATAACCCTGATTTGCAATCATAGCTTTCATGCGTCTTGGCATGCTCTCCACCAGTCTTTCACATTGCTGTTGGGTG
>VUQI01031626.1:0-11041 GCA_015106735.1 Paratilapia polleni
GGCATAACATTATGACCACTGACAGATCAAGTGAATAACACTGATTATCTCTTCATCATGGCACCTGTTAGTGGGTGGGATATATTAGGGAGCAACTGAACATTTTGTTCTCAAAGTTGAAGCAGGAAAAATGGGCAAGCGTAAGGATTTGAGCGAGTTTAACAAGGGCCAAATTGTGATGGCTAGACGACTGGGTCAGAGCATCTCCAAAACTGCAGCTCTTGTGGGGTGTTCCCGGTCTGCAGTGGTCAGTATCTATCAAAAGTGGTTCAAGGAAGGAACAGTGGTGAACCGGCGACAGGGTCACGGGCGGCCAAGGCTCATTGATGCACGTGGGGAGTGAAGGCTGGCCCGTGTGGTCTGATCCAACAGACGAGCTACTGTAGCTCAAATTGTAGAAGAGGTTAATGCTGGTTCTGATAGAAAGGTGTCAGAATACAGAGTGCATCGCAGTTTGTTGCATATGGTCAGCAAAAGGGGGACCAACATAATATTAGGCAGGTGGTTATAATGTTATGCCTGATCAGTGTATATATTATGAAGAATATTGACCAAAATAGTGATATTGGAATTTTCCCTATAAATTGCTTACACACACACACACAGACTGGCTCATAAGGTGAAAACAATACCAGCCTTGCTACTGCTGCTGGTGAAAACAGAAAGCCAATGAAAAAACCAGACAGCCTCTAAAATAAACAAAAAATAAGATCAGTTTTTACTCTTTACAGATTATGTAACACAACCGACCACAGTCAGAAACTTATCCAGGTGTCTGCTGGACCAACTACAGCTGGGTGATAAATGAAAGGAAACCAAATTAAAGTGTCTTAGTAAGGTGTTGTGACACCATGTGTTTGCCTACACAATGACTCTCCAGTTCTCTGGAAGGGATGGAACACCTTTTTCCCTCATTTAGCAACTGGATGACTGTGGTGGAGAGTGCTGCCTAACATACGGTCTCCCCTCATCACATATGGATGCCCCCATCCACTGTCATCCTAGAGGAGACCATCAAGACAAATGTTCCATCAAAATTTGGTATTTTCGGTACAAGTAGACCTAAAAACATCACCACCAGATCCCTTCTTGTGGTAGGGTTAAAAAAAAAAAAAATCTTTTCTTTAGTTTCTCACTCATCTGTATGTCATCTAGACACAAAAGAAAAGAAAAGGTGACTAATAACTCCCTTGAAACCAAACAGAAATGAAAATAGAACTATCAAGAGACAGAGTGCTTTGTATCAGAAAGAAAAGCCTCATGCAGTGTGCACCATATGCTGAAACAGAAGTCTAACACATGCCTGGAATTGCAGGAGACAGCAGAGGAACTTTTTCAAAAGAAGCATTTCACTGGCAGTCACAGGGTATCTGCTAATTTCAGACTGGCAAACTTTTACTAGGATGTTATTAATGCTACCTGGAATCCAATTTAACAGTTTAAGGAGAACAAAGCTGGTGTGCTGCTGCCAGTGCTGATGGAAAGTTCTCAAACTACAAATGGACAGTTTGAGGAAAAAGCACAGAGAAACTAATTGTTATGGGACATGAAAGACATGAAATCCATCTGTGTTGGCAAAGCAGACACTCTGTGCTATATTAGTCTAGAGGGCACAGTGCTGAGAAACCTGACATGGTGAAAATATCACTTTTGTAAAGCTAGCAGAGTCTCATTTCTGTCACCTTGGATCCAGGGCTGCACACAAACACGTCGTCGTCATCCTCCCCGGCTTTCCTGTAACCTCTGAACACACTGAATGCACGTCGCATGGCGATGCACAGCGGCCATCAAGTGTGACAGGACACGCGCTGTGGTTTCACCTTCCTTCTAAGCATCGACAAGCACACACACACTCCTCCTTTCTCTCAGTCCTTCTGAATCTGTAATGTTCCAGTTGAAGGTAAGAGGAAATCTGAGACCTCATTGTGACAGAATGCAAAGGGGAACAGGATCTCTCAACCTCACACACACACACGCACACACACTGCAATGTACACCAACTCATCTGACACAACAGGAAACTGCTGAAATAGTGTGAGCTTCCCCTATCAGAATGGCTTTCTGTGGGTTTCACTCAGACTGGGCGCTGACAGACATGTTTACTGACTAAACTGGCTACAGTTTCACCAGAGGCCAGGCTCTATTTTTACCCTGGCCACAATGTAGAGACTAGAGTGTGTTGAGGAAAGGTGATACCACTGATCACTACTACTGTGGACTCTTCTTTCACCTGGGCAAATGAGAGCCATATGATAGATTAAGCAGCAATGTATTCAAAGGCGGTGGCAGGTTTGAGAGGCAATAAAAGTGATTAGGACAGAGAAGAGGAAGGAACAGGAAAGCAGGATAAATAAAACTCAGTATACCATTATTCACATGCAGTAAAAGGATAATCCACCTATAAAGACGTGTCACTCCATACTATGAAAAAAAAATACACAAAGTGTCACTTATTTAAGTTTTATTACCAACTGCAACATTTCCCTAAAGATGTCTGCAATGCACGTGGAAATGTACTGAAGATCTTTCAACATTACAGCACTTGGTTTGCATCTTTGATACAGGCTCACTTTCACTTTCTCTTGTTTCTAGATGATACTTGCTCAGAGGAGGTGTTTATTTTAATCAAAGTGTGGTATAAAGTAGCAGGGTATTTAAAAATCTGATAATGATGTGTGAGAATTTTGTCTTTTCATGACTTTTGTTGACTGCTACTTATAAATATATTCTTTCAGTACATTTCTGTTGGGAATCTTTTAAATGCGGTACCTAAAACATGTTAAGGTCCTTGAAACTACAACTGAAAAATGCATCTGTCAAGAACATTCGATCACTTGTCATGATACACCCGCAGAAAATTATTCCCGGTACTTCCGCTCAACTTTTAAGCATCTTTCAGCTCATTGTTTTGGTTTTGTTCCAGTTCACAGTCATATCTCTTGTGAGAGCTGGAGGGACCAAATCACAATAAGACACCCGACAAAAGACGTGCTGAATAAGGGGTGGCTCTGACTGACTATTACACTGCACCCTGATCTGGTAGCAACAAGGTAGGCTAGCCCTAAAGCATACCATGCTGTATCATGTTTATTTTTTATTCCAAATGTGTAAAAAATAAACATTGTGCTATACTAAATATGACTTGAAACTATCAATGGACACCAAAAAGTCCTCAGGAAAGTGTTTTCTCAGCTCATAAATCAAGTGAGAAGTACAGTTATTTTCTCATAGTCTTCTATACAGTCACACTTCTTTCAGCAACCAGGAGTCTCCCCCTGCTGGCCAATAAAAAGAATGCAGGTTTAAGGTACTTCTGCACTGGCTTCACTTTTCAAACCCAGAAGACATGTCGATCTTAGACTATGGTTGCTACTGGTAAAGACTAATCAAAGAGAAAGTGTGCTGACTTTTTAAGGTGATGATATGGTAATTTTAAATATACTAAACTCGTTCTAAACAAAAAATATGATGCATTCATTTAAGTAGCATCATTCTTTCATTTAAAAATGAATGCATCCTTCACTCACTTAAATACAACTTAAAAAATTCTTCATTTACATGTGCTATTTTTTTTTATCTATGCTGTGATGCAGAAGGGCTGCTTTTTGATGTTTACAGATTGAACTAAAATTCCTTTCAAAACATGTTCTGTATTCCATCATTCTGTACTGTAAGTTTCTCTTTCCTTTTCCAACAGTACCAGAAGATACGGTGCATCTGCTAACAGCTTAAACTGGCCAGTACTAATACACAGTAAAATATGACGGGCCGCACGTAAGAACTTCAGTCAATTATTAGACGCTCACATCTGTGGTCAGTGAGCATGACGTCCTCCCACAATATACTGCAAGTTGCCTCATTGTAAATCTCTGCCCACTGTTCATACTGTATTCTCATTGGGCAGATTCCCAGCTGAAGTGAATGAGATGTGGCAGAGAGCCGGGAGGCAGGGGATCAAGACCCAGGGTCTCTGACAGGTAATTAAAAATAGAGAGGACCTAAGGGATGGGTGGAGGGAGTGAGAGAAAGAGGGTGGGTGATGAGGAGAGAGGGAGAGATGTGCTGTTGAATACAGAACGGTCTTCTTCACAGCAGCAGCAGTCTGTCTGCACGGCCGTGATAAATGAGTTTCAGACTACAGGCCGGTACAGTATAGGATCGCCACAAACTGCATTAAAAATGCATTATGCAGGCTGGAGAGTGTGTAGGCACACCCAGCGTGGAATCGTGTCATTAATTCAACTCTGAGGTCTAATGGAGAATGTGAAGGCAGCCGGGAACGGGCGTGCGCAGCAAAGAAACAAAACAACTGATTAGAATAGGTTTGCTAATGGAGCCCGATGAGATTATGCTCTGTTGCAGTCCTTGTATTTATCACCATGTTGGGAACACTACACCACGATTCTCCTCCCTTCAGTCAGCCTCCTGTCCCATGGCACTTGTACAATCGCTGGAGAATGACTGCGCCTGGCAGTACGCTGTAAATTAAACCATAAATAATTCTGTGTGTAAAGAAGCGCAGGTCAGTGTGAGGGCAGCAGGGAAGGTAAAGGCTGCAGTTGAACACCGAGTCCAGTAGGTGTCTCCCTCGGGTTAAGACGGAGGGCAAAGAGCAGGGGAGGTGGGTTGCTGGTGAGTGGGTGGGAGTTTCCATCAAAAATATCTGGCCATGAGGAGAGTAGCGTGAGGGGGAGGGGTTTCTAGCACATGGCAACCCACTCTGCAGCATCTCCATCAGCGGTAACTGTGCAGCAGTTTGTGCTCCAAACACCACACAGAGGCAGATCAAACACTGCTTCTTTGTGTTTTAAATCACTCGTTCAGGATGCTGCTGCTGCTGCTGTTGTCAGGATCCTGACAGACACAAAGAAAGTAAAACACATTACATCATTTTTCCATTTTTCTGACTTCCGTCATATGTGTTACAGAATGGTGAATCTAAATCACTGATTTCATTTCTTAACCCAGTGATTTGCAGTGTGAAACTGCCAAATCTCTGAAGGGGTTAGTATGTGTCTACATTTCTGAATGAATGCAACTAAATATAAACAACTATATTTAGTTGTCTATATTTATAAAACTATTTATATGCTATGAACATATATGTTCATAGCTTTCTTCTGGCTGCCTCCCATATCTTTCTCTTCAAGAAGTCTGGTTTTTTATGTATTGATAGTCACAAACAGTTGAACGAAAATGATACTGTCCCCGTAAAGACATTCATGCTGTTGCACTTGTTTTGCAAAAGAAAAGTAAAGGAAGTTATTGTGTAAAGATTAAAGTGGACAGCTTGAGAGAAAAGTTCAAACTGCCTCCCTTAACAACCCTCCAACCTGCACTGCTGGCCAGAGATTGGACATGTTTTTTTTTTTTATTTCCCTCCTTGGGCCTGATTCTTATGTCACATTTCAAAGTCTGTTTGTCTGACAGGACTTCATTTTAAGGCGACCGCTCCTTTCACATTTTGAAGAACAAAGCCTGGGGATCCTTCAGTTAGTAAAGCTTGACCAGGCAGATATGTCAGCCAAAGACATACCTATGTTTAAAAAAAAAAAAAAGAAGAAGAAGAGAGAGACTGTCTTACTATGGGATCACACCAGCAGTGATGCCATTGAGTTCTCTAACAAAAAGTTTGGACTATACACCAGTTAGAGACAGCTCAAAAGGGGAGTTATAAATACATTAAAACATGCAAATGACTGTGACCAGGTGTACAGTGTCCCTTGGACTCCTTTCTTCCAGCATCAGCCCACACCCATGTATAATCACAACTTCATCTTGCACAGGGGTTATTCCATATCAGTTGATCAAATTTAAGATAAGTTCCCCTCCTGACCATCTCTGATGTCCCTGAAAAAGTTCCAGGGTGATGATACGCTTCTTAACAGGGAAACTCCCATATTTGAGCTCTCGACTCTTATTAGTTTGCTCAAAAAATATTTTTGTGATGAAGTTTCCAAGCCTTTTCTGAGCAGCATTTTCTGTGGAGCCATTTTCAATCAGCTAGAGAACTACGTAAGCCGTCAGTCAATTTTTTTAAGGCCAAATAATTGCTACTGTGACTTCAGGAATATGGAATTTCAAAAGTGTAGCTGACGATCAACATAAAATTCTGACAGCTTGAATCTGCTTGAAAATCTGATAGTATGGCCTGCACTACCATACTTGAAGGCCTGTAGAAAGAACAATTTCAAAGATAGGGGGTTGAAATTTGTAACACAGATTCCCACCTATGAGGTGTACTCTATATCATGAAACTACTCAAATCAGATGAATGGTCTTAAAGATATTAGAGCTTGAAAATGAAGAAAAAATTTTTATGCAAGTTCATTCTGATATTCCAAAAAATATGATATCATCTAACAACTTCAATTTGACTTTTCTAGAAGGATTTGTGTGTCTGGTAGTAACCAAAATCTGCAATGGTGTTCTGCTTCACTTTCACAAAATGAATTTTAGAAAAATTCATATTTTTGTTTACAGGCAGCATCCACGGCCTCAGAGTGTATATTCTAACACTTGTAAAATGGACAGATTTCATGATAGAGAGCTTAGATTCCACAGTGTGTGCCTCATGCACTAGGCTAAATTATGTATGAACAATTACCTCAGTATAGTCTTTAGCTACAGAAATAATGAAGCACAAAAATTGAAAAATAGAGCTATTTGAAAGTGGCTCCACAGAAAATGCTGCTCAGAAAAGGCTTGAAAATGCCCCGAATGTCATCACAATATTTTTTTTGAGCAAACTAACAGCAGTAGAGAGCTAAAAATTTGGCAGTTTCCCTATTAAGAAGTGTGTCACCCCCACCTGGAATTTTTTCAGGGAAATATGAGGTGGTCAGGCAGGAAGCATTTGGTCAGTTGACATGGAAAGACCCACAGCTGTAAAGTTATGATGCTGACATCTGGAAATATTCAAACTTGGAAATATGGAAATATTCCAGAACAATACCAGCCACCCTAGTATAGCTAGTAATGAGGGAAAAATGGCCTGTAGATCATTACCATGTTTGGATTTTCAATCCCTTTATAGAACTCTTGGCTTATTGTTGTATTGTTACAGATTGATTGATGATGCTAGCACATTTATACTCATTGTAATAACTTCTTTTATATAATAATAAAATTATGTTTGCGTAACACTAAATATCATATGTGGAAGCATGACTCAGACTTCCATATTTATATTTTCTCCATTTTCCACAAATTGAATCTAAGGAGGGCTGCATTTAAAATTAATGACTGCAGAGAAAAACAAATCAACTACAAACTCTGCTGTCTGAGTCCTCTGTCAGCTGTAATAATAGTTGTTAAAATGATTATTCTGTGTTCCTCTCTCTCGTCACAGATGGCGAATGGGGCAGTGTCACACCTCAGAGTGTGCATCCTTTCCCCCTATAACTGCCTTATATAATGTGATTCAGTAATTGAATTAGATGAAAGCAGGTTCAAGGAAGTGCAGCAGGGTGGCGGGGAGAGATGGCATGGAGCTACGTCCGTGGCCATGGAGACATCCAGCCAATGAGGTGGTCACGATGAGGAGCGTTTGAAGCTAGGCCGCGAGGGTTAGAGAGGGAGGGCTGGGGAGAGCGCGCAGCATCTCCGAAACGCTGCATCAATCTGCTCCCATTCCCTCTGTTCTTTTGTCCTCAGCTCTCTCATCTTTCTCCGCTGACCTCTTCCCCCCACCACCTTCATCTCTCATTTCTCTTTCCCCTCTCTAGCCCACTTTTCTGTGCACACACACACACACACACAGAGCAAACACTCCCTGCCCTTTTCCTCTGCTGCATCTTCTGATAATCACACACCAAACCTCTTTGGCCATTCTTTCCTCTTTTATCCTCTGCCACCTTTCAGACTCAGCCAACGCCCCACTGCCACCCCTCCTTCCTCTCACAGTCACTTTCTCTCCCTCTGCTCCAGGAGGTATGATGCTGATGATGACGGCCACATTCATACGATCAGATTAACCTACATTTCCGCATCACTGGGCACCACGCAGACCATATTGCCTGCTCCCTCATCATTATATTTGTGGCATTTCACAAGGCAAAGCCCTGCCTGTCGATCTTCCATGAACATGAGAAAAGATGCGCGTGCACACACACACACACACACACACACACACACACATATACAGCTACCACACTTTGCTTAGCAACCAGTTCACGAAAAAAAAATGATATTCCGATTGAATCAGAGAAGCCTGGATAATTCATGGATGAAAAAAATGCTAATGGAATTACAATATTGACTTCACTTATACATGCAACTCGCACATACACACAGGTCAGCAAAACATGACCAGGGTTAGGGAGTGGGGGGAATCCAAGACACCCAGAGATTAAAAGTGAGTCAGCATCTTTTCAGTGGTCGGCATGACGACAGCTCCTTTCATTTCACGGATCAGAAGGTTCGGTGATGCTCACAAGCTGACAGAGACATGAACAATTAACCTTTTGGTGTTGGGCTGATAAGGCTCAGCTAAAATGTCAGTTTGTTGTGATAAACCACTAGATAGCTTGCTGGAGAGTAACCGCTCTAATAGACACAAACTGCTGCTGCCTGGATACTGCAGACAAAAGAAGGCTGCAGAAAATGGTTTATTCGTGTTGAAAACAAGCTCCAATCGACAGATGAATTTGAGGTTTTGTTTCCAAATGATCTGTTTTACATGATTTCAGGCGTTTTTACAAACTCAGTGACTTGTTCAAACATCTCTGCGAAGAACAGAGGGAGTTTTACTGTGCCACGCGCTGCCTCTCCAATCAGGTTTTCCTCTTGAAATATTAATGAGCGAGGGGGAGAGGGCGGATTTTGAGGACAGGGGAAGCCTGCAGGCATGTTCAGTCTCATGTGCATATGGGGAGACACTGTTGTCAGCCAAGAACCAGTGTGCTGCACTGTGCCGTGCATTCTACGGCGTAAATGAGCATAACTAGAGCGAGGCAATCACAAGATTTATATGTGGGACAACGAGTCACTGGTTATTTTACAGGTAACCAGCAGATCACAGTGTTTGGATTCTATTTGGGCCTCCATGCGAATCAGAGTGTGAAAGAAAACAGCCACAGATCCCCTTTTTAGTCTTAATCCTTTCTTTAAAGCATATGGAGACATTCCCAGACTGTTTAAGAATGTGTGTGTGCATCTCAAGTATCACCAGGTCAGTGCATGCAGCTGCTCACACTAGCAGGACATATCAGAAACCATGTTTTTTGCATATGCTGCCTACTGTCAGTGTATGATATGATTTGTGTAACAAGCCGTTTCAGGTGGGTGCCACCTGTGCTGCTGCTTCACCTGGGCATGCTCTGTGTCAGTTCACCCTGCTCTCTTTTTGTTGGCTCTCTTAGCACGCTCATCAGATCCGGTCATACTGAGCAGAACGGCCTCATCTGTGCCTCTTTGCTAATTGTACGGTTCTTCTAGAAACTTGATGCAGTGCCTATATTCACAAGCTTAACTGATTAAATGCTTACCTGACAGAACTGTCTACTTGTTACCCTCAGTTTGCATCTTCAGGCTGACATTGCCTCCACTCCCACAGACTTCCATGTGATAGGTTATTCAATTTTCCTTAACCGATCATGAGACATATCAGCCTGTAACAAACAGGTCCACACCAGTGCATGCAGCATACTGATTTTTGCTGGAGTTGTAAGAATGGAGCAAAGTTACTGATGTTACCACGCACAGCTTGAGAACACTGTCAACTTAGTTGTCAATGGGACAGCGCACACAGTGTCGACAGGCCGGTCCTCCCACGGTGCTCATTAGACCCACTGTTTCTGAATTGAAACCATTACATGTCACAGTGCCATACAAAGAATTCAAAGGTCTGGACCTAGGCATATTAACTGCTCCTGTACCTGAAAGCTAACCATAAGGTTGTTAGCTGTCTGGACTAGTGCTCTAGTCACAACACACATCAGAATTTGAGTTTTCTCTCCACTCCCTTTGGTTAACTCCCTCTTTACCAATACATACAGTTTTCATTATGCAGGCATCACTGCCATATAAAAGTGCAGCATGGGGACTGATTACAGCATTTCTATGTAACCCTCAATTCAATAAAAAAAGTGTAACATTTACTTACGTTAGGCAAAAAGGTTCTGCTTGTGCATTAGTGATTACTGAATGCAACTTCAGTTCTATCAGCATGCGTGTAGCCCCCTAACAGGGTTCTCATTGGTTCTGTAGGATGGCCAGATTTTAGTCTATGGTAGCCATGGACACCCCTGGCACCACCTTGGCTCCTTCTGACAGAAGATGCTGATTAAACGTAAATGATGCTACAAAGCTTAGAAGCTACAGTACCTTCCTCCATTTTGGACTCTGTGGGTGTTTACCCTATTAAACCTCAGCACTGTCAAGACAACTTGTCCTTTAATTTTATTTTCAATTAAAAACTCATGTGGGTTTAACTTGCTAGAATTTACTCCAGAGTTTCACTGTTTAAAGTGCTGGTGTGGCCTGGCCTTTCCTCTAAGAAATACTGAGGGAAAAGGACTGTGTGAGCAACAGACTGACACAAAGAAACTGCATGTGCACATGTGCATGCTGAGGGGAGTCAAAGGCCACAGATTTGCTCAGGAGGATTGACTTCCAGACCCCCAGCAGTGTGTCCAGTCTGGGTGATACTCTCCCACCCCTCCTCCTCCTCCTCCTCCTGCTCAACTCCCCTTGCTTTTCATTTGCTGCCAAAACTGGACTCAAACTTTTGCTAAAAGCTGCGAGCCAGCGTGCATGCTCTCCGATCAAAGTGTGAGACACACAGCCAGACTTGTGGGACGGGATGAGAGGGCCGCGCTGCAATCTGTTACCCACACAACCGTCCAATAAAAAGGAAGAACAGGATGTGATGGATTTTGCGTACACTCCTGAGAGAGAACAGGAAGGGGTCTGATAAATGAATTCTTGCTGCACAAGTCAAACGACCTGCCAGCACCCTGACAGCATCAATTTGTTCTGTTTAGTTGCGGTGGAATTTTTTTTTTTTTTTTGGGGGGGGGGGGGGGGGGAGCGAACCACC